>VXAB01005053.1:252079-313073 GCA_013399175.1 Odontophorus gujanensis
TTTTTTTTTTTTTTTGTAGGAAAAAAAAATATATAGAATTTCTTTTAAAAATTCCTAGTTAGCAAAGTCGTACTTTACTTTTTAGGGTTTGGGGGAGGCAGGGAGTTTTCAGCGACAGGAAAACCAGTCTCATCATCTTAACAGTGTGCTAATGTTCAGAAAAGAGACGGAGGAAACTGCCCCTTTTGAACAGACACTCTGCACGTGACATCCATATCATCCATGTTAGCTGTGGTTGCTCGAGGGGTAGAAATTATTTTTCTACTCATTTCAGCTCTTTGCAATGCAAAATACAATGCAAAATGAAAGCGTGAACTAGATTGTTTCTGGCTCATACATCACTAGACTTGTTGGTTTAACTCCAGTTGCAGAACAACTATTCCTGTTTACAATGCATGAAAAACATAGCCTGACATTAAATTCATAGGGTTGGCACCTTGGCATCTGCAGACCTTGACAATTATTCATAGATGATGCATATTTCAGATAAAAATGACTAAAAGGTCTCAAATGAGGAGTTCCACAATGCAATTCCCAAAGAACTACGAGTCAGGGCTTTGTCACACATTAAGCATTCTTTTCATCTACAAAACTCTTCCTATAAGTAGCAGCAACCCAGAAAGCACACTGGCCAAAATGCTGGACTTTGACACAAAACCAATGGCTTTGGAAATAAGAAGCCAAATGCACAGCTCTGCATAAGGACTTTGTCACATGCAGTGATGGAGCACTGGCACAGGCTGCACAGAAAGATCGTGGAGTCTGGAGATGTTCCAGATCCACCTGGACGCCTACATGTGCAAGCTGGGCTAGGGAGCTGCTTTGGCAGGGGGTTGGACTCAATGATCTCTAGATGTCCCTTCCAACCCCTACACTTATGTGATTTTGTGATCTGCAGCATACATTTATTATATGAAAGATTTTCTCAGATAAGTAAACTTCTTACACTGCGCTAGTGAGAAAAGCCTCCATAAGAAATCAAATCCAGACTGCTGTCTACAGGGATGTTTTCAAATAAATAGTTTCTGAGAAAATTTACGTGCTTATTACACTTACAAAGGATTGTGATTTCCTTAAGGACTCGAAACGTTAACTGACTTCCCCAACTGGTTCCAGTTTCCGTTATTTTTGACTGTTCCAAGAGAACAAACAGGTGCCTTTGCTCATGGCTGTAGCGGTGTGACACCCTCAGAATGACTAACTATTAATAAATTACAAATCGTTTAGCTAGGAAGAAAGAAGACAGGAATTGGCTTTAATTGGGATCACTACGTTTGGGAGTACTGAAGGAAGGCTACAGTACATGACATGGCTTTGAGAAGAAAGTACAAAGGAGTCAGTATCTGGCAGGCAAATGTGATGCACATGCGGTGAAGAAGCCTGCCATCCATCTTCCGAGAGGAAGAGCTCTTTGTTGTTCTGCTGGGAGGTTTCTGAGATGGCCAGCTTGCAGAGTGTGTAGCTTCCAAGGTAAAACGTTCACGTATCTCACAAAGCTATGCTTGTAAAACCCAAGGAGATGTGGGGATCAGCCCAGAAAGCAGGGATGATCTGGGTTGCCAGGGCAACCCCATCGCCCCAGACAACGAGGACGTCAGCAGCATGCTGCAGCACATGGCAGGTACCTGAGCGAGCTCGTCCCTCTGCTTCCCTGCAGTGATGCAACCACAGAGCGGTGCAGGTGACTGCTGCTAAGGTGTGAGTCAGTGGTGCTCCAGTGTATGTTGTCAGACCCAGAAAACCAGGGATGCTTAGCAACAAGTCTCACTGGCCTTACCCATGCAAGTTGCTAACTTAGGTGAGAAGAACCAAGGACAACAAAACCCAAAGTCAAAGCATAAGAAATTATCTTTCTGTTAAATGCAGAGCAAATATGGACACAAACACACAAAACCTTATTATTTTCTTTTTCCTTACATGAACACTCGTGCAGTGATTTGCTTTCACCCTCCCAAGAAGTAAATACACATAGCACACATTCCAAGGCTGCAGTCAGACCTCTGCCTAAGTGCACTGCCTTCTCTTTCAAACCAAGGCTGCAGAGCTTCACTCAGCTGCACATACACAAAGATTCAGATGAGCGGCAGAATCAGGAACCAGACGAACAAGTTGTGCTTGCATGCCTTGCAAGTGAATCCATAAAGCAAATAAATTGAAGTCACACTGGTGGCTAACACAAAAATATAAAATGTGTAAGGAATTATTACTCCAGAATGTAGTTATGCTCTCCAGCAGTCACCAATCCCACAGCATTACCATTGTGAGTGTATAGATTACTCTCCTCTTGCAATTTGCTCACTGGATGTTTTGGATAAATATTTCCCTGCAAACATTTCCAGAAAGTTTTCCAGCTGAGAGGACTTCCTATGGAGTAGAGAACGTTAAACATTCAGAATTTTGAATATTAAAGTTGGTACAAACAGCCTCGTGATTTTTTAATCTTGTCTATGTTGCTGCTGTTCCTGTTTAAAGACTTCCTTCCTAAAAATAGTCACATTTAAAAGCCTTGGTTTGAACCCTTCCAGAGGTTTGATCAGATCTTTAGCAGTGATCAAAAATATTCAGCCACCAAATGGTTTGTGCTGGAGAAAGAAATAATGCCATCTTTAGAAAATTCAGGTAAATCCACATTTATTTTTTTCAATGTATTCGTGTTAGAGAACAATCTACACTAAGCAAGAAGAGATGGGAGGAGGAAAATAAATACACTGTAGAGAAGTCTATGAAAGAAAGGTCCAAAATGTCACTTAATTTTCCTAGTAGCAAACTGCACCATCAGTTTAGGTTAAAATCCTGTATGTTATTCCCAGCTATGGCTAGGACTGATCACATGCAGCCCATTTTGCCACGCGGACTTTCCCAGTTGTTGAAAGATTCTGTTTCTTCTGATCTGAAGCCCAACAACAATTTTATCTGTACTTTGGTCTCCTCTTTCTTCCCTTGAACCACATTAAGTCAGTTGGTTTACATTTAGGGCTGAAGGTCATATATCACTACAAGTCCTCCTGCAGAAATGTCACAGACCACACTACGAGGCGAATTAACTCTTCTCTTTCAGCTCTACTTGAAACTGAATGGATGTTGTGAGTGTCAATATTTACTTTCTGTCCATAAAGACATGTACACCTTCCCCACACTGCAAATGTTATGTAGCTATACAAGCTACTATTACCAATGTACAAATAAAGGGATTTTTCAAGTGATAACTTGCAATATCTATTTAGCAGTTGTAGGAAACCAACGTGAAACATGAGCTGCTATCCAGAAAATAACAATACAGCTAACATGTAGATTCACACCATTTACAGATTAACAGCCAACTCAGCTCCACTTTATCTGTATGGTAGTGACAGTTCTCACATTTAGGCAGCAGACACTCCTTGCTCTTCCAGTTTCTTCTCGTTTGTCAGAATTCTAGAGGCAGCAGGGGGTAAGACAGCCACCCCACGGGTCCTGCATCTGCCACAGTTCTCACCCAGGTTCTGGGGAAGAAGCCTCCCAGCCCCATCAGCATCACTGCAAATCCCAGCATGGAAGGCTTGCAACAGCCAAGACCACTAAGATCAGCTACTCCAACTGCCAGCCCATCCCCACCATGCCCTTTAAAACATGTCCCTCAGTACCACATTGACCCTGTTCCTGAAAAGCTCCACCTCCCTGGGCATCTAGTTCCAATGTAGCGCAGCTCTTTCTGAGAAGAAACTTATCCTAATATCCAATGTTATCTAATTCTGGTTGAAAAAAACATCTACCATGAAATGTTGACTTATCGCTCTCCACTTCTGAGAATTACCATAGAAATCATTCCCTAAATCATCACCTCTGGACAAAAATCCACTGATCTGAACTAATTGGCTCGCAGAAATTTAGATTCATCCATGCATTAGAAGTTACCATCCTCAGCTGCCAATTTTTTTATGCTTTCCATAAAAAAATTATCCCGGTGCAAGAGGTGGCAGTAACCCTTCACATCTGTGTTGAACAAGATTCTATTTGGAGAGTTGGCAAGAATGCAGAGCCACTGCACTAGGTTGAAGTCACAGATTTTTTTCACAGTTCATCGATCCTTTTTTGGCTTTCTCTCTCCAGTATACACTTCCAACCTTCCCATTTCTGCTGGTTCTTGACTAATCAAGACTCCTTATCTTCCTACTAAAACCTTAAGAGAGAAAAGTTAATTACTGAGGATGATATAGGTGACATTAGGGGTTTTTTTTTATGTATTTATTCCAAGTTTACTCTAAGTATTGTGAATTATATACTGTATATCAAGGATGATCTCCGCCTTCTTCTTTCAAATACAAAAATAATCAATGCAAATACTTAAATTGTACGGCAAAAGTCATTAATCACTCCTGATATTAAAACTAAGATCTCTGCTTTGAGGAGAGGTTAAATGACAGTACCAATCCCTTCAGCAATCATGTCCCTTTCATGGCAAGTTCTCTGGTATAGAACAGCTGTTTTTATTATTATTAATGCTGCACATTGACTAGAAAAATCCGACCTGAATGGGATAAAACCAAACCAGCTGTTTCATCCCCTTTCATCTATCCACGTCTCAAAGGGGGCTTTGTGCACTATCGGTTTCCAGCAAAGAGCTGAAAAATCACATGTCACAACGTGGGCACGACATATGTGGGTCAGCCAGGAACCAGCAATCTAGAGCACGGCCAATGGAAAATCTCTGCCCATCCCATCCTCCCCCACTTAATCTTACTGGGCTAAACAGACAGGAATGAAAACAGCAATCGCTCCCTCTTTATTTCTGTCGAAAATAAATAAATAGATGGGACAGGAAGCTTGACCAGTGGTAGATGGTGCTCTGAAAGCAAAAGTAAGCAGTAAAATCAGAGGGGTATAAAAGATTTAACTCATAAAATTAGGGGAAAAAAACAAAGTCTGCTACTTTAGATTCATTACATTACTTCTACACACAATATAGAACTCCTCACCACAAAAAAATCCCTTCTCCCAGTCCTTTACCCCTAGCCTCCTTAGCCATGAGTTCTGCATATCCCCAAAAGAGATACATCAGTGCTGCCCACGAACTCAAGATGACACAAGCTCTAAAATAGAACATTTTAATTACATCCCACTTTTAATTTCACTTATGAAGAATAATTAGAGAGTAAAAGAAGCCCACACGAAAAAAATAAAAACATCCCACAGGAACAGAGTAGAACTCACTGTGATTCAAGTGTAGCACCCATCTAATGATCCCAGATGTGCTTACTGCTAAAGCTTAGAATTAGTCAGAAAGGCATAAATGCAGACTGGGCTCTGCAATGGTTAATTAGCACAGTTCTCACTAGAGCAGACATTGCTGGTACCAGGAGATCACACATGAAAAGTACATTTTAACCTATTATTTAACCTTGGCTGTGACACTGTTCAGGATTCCTCTCAAACCACAGAATTATATTTTTACAAAAAGCAGTTCAATACATGATGTTTTGTAGCCTCATCACTCAAACATGCTTATTTCAAACAGCAACAGCTGCTAGAATGGAATGCAAGGAGCATACTGGAACTGCTGTGTCTCATGTATGTCAAGTTGTAGCTATAACAATTAACAATATGGCATCTCATATGTCCTTCACTCAGATAAGCAATCAGTCCACTTTATAACGGAGCACAGCTGTTAAGTGAACGTACTCAATGTATCAATGAATTGATTAAACAATTCAAGAGCAGTCTTACTGCCAAGAAATTAAAGTGCGCGTGTGCATGTTCCAACAGCGCACCGCCATCCCACAAGCACGATGTGGGGTGAGAGGCCCTGCCAGGCCGCACAGCTCCACGTCCCCATCGACAGCGCCAAGTGAAGGAAGAAAGTTACGTTCACACCGTTATTCCCACGAGACAACGGAGTGTCTTGATGAATTACCATTATCTACATAAAATGTGATTTCTGTGGCAAGTCAGCTTTGCACAACTGGCCTTAAAATAACTGTTCTGCCCCAGGCCAATGCACTGCTCCATCTCCAGATGCCAGAGCCCACCTTCCCCAGCGGCCCACTCTCATTTCTGCTCTCACTTGTGCTGCAGTGGCTCCTTCATCCTGCATGGGAACTCTTTCAGGCACAACAGCATTCAGACCTTGAATTAAAGCACCTAAAGAAAGGCTTACTGAGCACTTTATCAGTTACAGCACTTCTGCAAAGTCTCTCATCTCTGAGTTATTGGTAATTGTTCAGGTAATAGTTGTAAAAAGTAACTTATTTGGGAAAATCACATTATAAACATTAAGAACAAGGGCATTTCTAATACACTGCAAGGGCCAATCTCCAAGTTAGAAAAAAAAAAAAAAAAAGAAACAAAATAATGCACTTGCACAGCTCCATTTGAACAATTCCTCTGCAGCAATCGCTCTTTGCAGAACCAGAGTTAGTGTTGAAACTCATAACATCCTATCAAAGCCTTGGAGACAGCAGAAACTCTCTAAAATGTATGTTGTTATAGAAAATCTCTGTGTTGTAACTAAGAACAAGCCCAAAACTATGCCACAGATATGAACTTAGTCTGAACTAGCCAGAAATTTGCATCTGACTGTGCTTACAAAAAAACTAATTATTAGCACCATGAGACCACGAAGGTCATAATGAACTATAATTACATCAGAACTCAGATTGAGAAAAACCAAAGCCATTCAAAGGTTTCAAGAAGAGCAGATAAAATTCTAATGATGGATATAAAGATAACAGTAAATAATTTCCAAGTTTGCATAACAGCTCAATCTGTTACGAAGACTGAACACCCGAAAGTGTATCTGCACGTACTGCTACACAAGAAAAACAGATAAAAATTTGTAACATCCCATGTTTTTCTACTAGCTACTAATATCTTACAAGTATTAACACTGTATGATGCGGGGAAGCATCAGCGATAAAATACATGGTTTCTCTTCTAAGGGTAGCACTATTTAAAGGTCAGATTTTCATAGCTCGAATGAAGTATTAAAGGGGAATATAATCCAACCACCTACACACATGCACATTTCCCTCTCTAACCTTCTCAGCCCAAGTCACAGCTTTAGGAAATGAGGCTTAAAGATCGAGGCAGCCTCTGGCTTCTGCTGCAGACACGTGGGAAGGGGCAACGGGTGAACCCTGGGCTTCAGACCCAAAGGTGCTGTCTTCACAAAATACAGCTGCCAATTCTTCTGCATCCCCCTATGCAAATGTTAAGAGCCGTAAGCGTATTAGTAAGCAAATTCTACACATGCCATCCTTCTCTCAGCCTTGCTTTAACCCTTCTTCTCACCACACCACTAAGCTTTTGATGTACTGTCTTCCCAGGCTGGATCTTCATGTGATGGCCAGAGACCCCTGCCTTGCTTACTGTTGGCCATCCAACCTGCATAGGATGGCAGCTGAAGACCATGGCCTTGTCTGCCTTCAGCCACCCCAACCAAAGCTCCACACCCACTGCCATGGGGCTGGCTTTGGAGGAGCTAGGTCCTTTCCCATTTCCATGCCCCCTGTCCCAGCAATGACATCCCTCTGAGGCAGAGATGTGTCACCCTTGGCAGGTCTCTACTTCTCTCCAGTGACTATAAATAGAGCCAGAATAACGAGTTGGGTCTCAGGCAGCTGGAAGTCAGACGCCCAAGTTAAGGCAGATGAATCCCACTTGTCATCTCTGAGTCATGGTTCCTCCCCAGCTTTTCACCTGAGGCTGCACAACTCTGTAAGGCTGTACACAGGAAGGATTTAAAATTACATTCTGGCCAAGAGCGATCTGAGAAATGGAAGTTACAAAATTTGACAGTTTTATCATAAATAGCCCTTAGGCCTTCTAAAAAGGAATCTATGCAAGAAAAAACAATTACTGACAGAGTACTTTAAGTTTTAATGGGAGTGCAGATCTCTGAAAATTAACTTTAGAACGATATTGTGCAGATATGTTTATTGGTCATCAGTGATAAAGATAAAAGTAGCATTTAATTTGGCTGCCAGGGCTGAAACCTCCCTCACAGAACCAGAGGAAAAGTTGTGATCTGCCTGGTTTGCACAGCCTGTCAGCTCCATCACTAATGCGGCATGAGCTTTGCAGTCTTAAGGGAAGTAGAAGTTGTGCTAAAATTTGCTCCAGTGACAAAAATAAGTAGATGATACTTGAAGCTGCATAGAGAAAGCAATTCCGTTGTAACAATTTAATGCTGTCATTTTAATAGACTATAAATAGATTTAAAAATATTTACCAAAGGCGAAATCCTGCAGGGTTGAAGCTCCCCAGCAGTGTTATGTAAGGAAGGGCTGAAGAACTGAGCACCAAAGTGGACTAATAATAAAGCTCTAAAAATCATATATTCCATTTTCATGCACTCTGTTTGTCTTCTCAATTTTTTAGACTAATAAATTTGCACTGATATTTCTGTCATTGAATAGCATCCACAAATCTCCAGTATCTGATGATCTTAGTTGGAATGCAAACTGGTACTTGCGGCCCCTTCATGCCAATCTTCTCTCTCTCACTCTCCCAGAAAAAAAAAAAAAAAAAAAATTGCCTTAAAGTGAATCAAAATTATAAAACAGCAGTTTTAACTGAAACCTTCTTCAGACAACAAGTCAGAATTTCTCTAAAGTATTTATGTTGTGGTAGTTTCATTCCATTTAAAAGATTCACAGTACTTGAAATATTTTGCTAAGCAGATTTAGTCACCGGCTGCCATGACATCTCGGTTTTGACTCTCACTTCACCCACATCCCCTTGCCCTGGTGTCCACATGTCCACCACTGCAGAAGAGATGTTCAGCCGCATAGACTGAAACTGAAACTGTCTTCAAGTCCAGAGGAATACATAAACAAGACCTCTCACGGTTAACTTTGCCCTTCTACATCCATGCAGTGAGGAATCTGGGCAAGCAGCAAGGAAATGGCTAGCAGCAACGTGATATTCATGCCACGGAAGGAAGGCTTAGCAAAATTTGCCCAAGCCACAGGATCCAAGTTGCTGCTGCTGAGAACTCCACAGGGATCCTCATTGTTTGTTGGCCACATCCACCCCCTGCAAACCCAGGAATGTTACCAGCACAGCAGAAGGGATGTTTCAAGTCTCAGCTCAAAGAATACCTACAACTCTTTCCACCTCATTGACCCCTAAAAGTTGTTTGCAAACACCACATCTTCACCTGCCTACAAGAGCAGGACTTCCAGGCTGCTCTCCATGAACTACCCCAAATCGTATGATAAATGGCCAAAGCCGCCTAGTTCGTGTCTTCAAGGGGAACAGCATGTAACTCAAGGCTTCCTCAGCTGGACCCACCCTTAGGTCAGCCCTTATGGTATGAGTGAAATGCTGAGGTACAAATGCCTGGCTTAAGGCTCTGGGACAAACCAGCTCTTGGGTTTTGCCTGCAACAGATGTGCACAGAGCCTTCAGCACAGTCTGTCAACTAGCTACAATATTGAGGTCAGATAATGCCAGGAAATACAATAAAACCAGAAAGTATTTCTAAATCATCATTTTACACAACAGTCTATTGAAAGAGGATATAAAGTCTGACTCACTGTAATCTTCATACATTTAATGGATTTTTCCACACTCCAGTTGGGCTCCATACCAACAGGAAGAAGGTTATTTTCCTCAGCAGAGATCATTAACAATTCATACACAGCAGTTTCTACCATATGTGGCTCATCAGCTGACTGCCTTGATCTATTAACCAGTCTAGTGGTGGGGTTCTAGCTTAAATGAAGAATACATTTATTTCATACTTCAAATAATATTACAGAGAAGGACATTAAAGCCATTGTCTGTGAAATAAATGTTGATTTTATCCAGAAACATGGTTGTTTAATCATCCTATACCTAAACGTATTGCTCATTTCTTTCCCTGTCTCTTGTGTGCTTGCGGGGGAAGAAAGAGATGTGGGAGGACATTTGCAAGACATAAAAAGCTTCAGAAGTCTCCAATTGGTACCGTGCACTGACAAAACCTTATTTCAATTGGCTAGAAAACAAGATAAGAGAGAAAAGGGGGGAACATTGATAGTAAAGAACAGCTTTCTCACTCCTTTCCAATCACTGCTTAGTTTACCAAAAATGGAGAAAGGGGTGAAAAAACCTTTTTCCATCTACACAGAAGAGACTAGGTTTTAATCAAATACTTATTTTAGCAACTGTATGGATTTCAAAGCATTTTCCTACAAATCTCAGCGTCTCTCTGTTGCACATCCTCTCTGCACTGAATCACCATTTTCTAAGTATCCAGGTTTTGGTTAAACATGAGCTATTAGAGGAAACACAGCAGAAAAGGAAATTATGATTCCATGTCAGCTTTATGCAAAGTTACAGTTACTTAAATGAATCTTATTTTTGTTTAGGACTGAGAAAAGAATGTGCACCATACACTTCCCAAAGCACTTCACATTACATACCCAAAGTCATATAGAGGTGCTGCCACTGATATAGCACTGATGTCAGCTTTTTTTCTAAAACACAAATTTTATTCAATGAAATTATATTTTAAATGTGCATATAAAATCTACTCTTGTCCAATTGCACAAGGAAAATTCACTCTGTCAAAAAAATAGAAATCTCCGCAAAAGAAAGAATGGTAAACACTGTTTCCATGCAATAAGATCTCTTCTTCCAGAGCAGATCTACTTTCAGAAAACAGTGACAGAATCATCCCCTGCCAATAGGATCAAATATGACCTTCAGTTATTATGTCTACCTCCAGATTCCTAATCCTGCTCTTTGAAACCTACATCCACCTCAGAAAGAAGATAAGCTGAATTACTCCAAAACCAGTATTTAATGGTTTCTGTACTGATAACAAAACATACAAGTTCCTAAGCTGTATAAAGACACTGCCAGCAAATATGTAAAGGAATTCTGGCTGTTTCCCTATGACCTTCAAACGGTCAGAAATACAAATCTTACAAACACAGCAATGGGCCATAAAGGGCCATTTCAGCTCCATTTGTTTTGAGAAGAAACTTGGTTTAGAACGGTACACTCACAATCAGAAATATGGGGAAGGTTCTAGCACAGGGCCCTGCTCCTCCCCTGCTATGCCATGTGGGGAACTACTCACTGAGCCCTCAGCTTTTCATCTGCCCATGGGATCTATATGTAGCTGGGAGGTCTAACACAGCATTTTTAGTTCAGTGCTGCTCTAGACAAGCAAAACCTGAGTTTAAGCCTGTAATATTTAATTAAGATGTTTAAATCATTCATTTTAACGTGTTTAAGAGAACTGGTCCAAAGATTAGTATGAAATAATTTTTTTTGCCCTAGATACTGACAGAGATTTAAGTGTACTAATTATTCGTGTGGTGTTCTAACACTTCATTGCTGTAGTCAGTCATCTTCACCATCAGAATTTTTCAGGTGTTATTCTTAGGTGGTACCAGTGATGAGTTTGGTGTATTAGTAAATGCATGTCATCAAAAGGAACCAAATAAATCCTGACAATCCTGGGAAACACAATATCATTATTACATCAAGACTTACGGAATTCCTTTTCTGGCACAGAAATAACATGGCATCTTGTTAGCAAGATGAAATCTGCTTGGTGGTCACAAAACAGAGGTGAAATCAAGCAGAGTCTTTCTCTGAATGGGAAGGAAGACTGACAATGAGAGCAATCAGGAGTTATTTGTAAGTGGATTGGCTGCTGCTTCCAAAAGCCTAAGATATGTAAGATAAAAAGATTCCAGTAAATAAAAATCATACTGTTTCATTAATAAATCATTTCTCCTCGATTTCATTTATAATTGAAGTGGATTTTACAATAGACACATATCACATAAAAGAATCTCCTCTGGGTTAATTTGTAGAAAATATTTATCTTGCTCCTGATCTCAAGCAAAACAAATGAAAGTTGTATTTTAGCTCCAGTAAAAAAAGATTGGGTCCGTGAGAAGAGTAGGCTGCTTTTCCCTTTTCTCTGAGCGCTGAGATTTTCAGAGTGACTGAACACTGACAACATTATTTCAGTAGCCCTGAAGGAAGGACCTTAGCCAGGAAGTCAGGCAGCTTGCACAACAGTTTCATGGATTTGAGATTTTATTTTGGATTGTCCGATCCTGATTCAGTTGGAACCTGTTTGAAATTCAGCCTTTTCTTTGCCCCTGCACACCTGAATTGCTTCAGCTGTAACAGCCATTGCATTCTTCATCTGAATGAGTTCCAGGGGAAGGGAGATTATTCTGATCATGCAAACAAAAGCATGTTTAAATCAGATGTGATCAGAACCATGAAAGCAGAAAAATGTGAGCTGGTGGAGGCAAGATTTTTACAGGTAGCTGACCTCCAGAAGGGAAATGGCATCCTGAGGTCTGCTATCAGACAACGCATCCAATATGTAACAAAACGACACTGAAGAGCTGTCCCAGAACACTACAGCATGTGCAGGGGTTGATCCAGAGGCTCCAAGTGTGACCCCATTCTGCAGGCCTGCCAGCTGGGAGCACATCCCCACGGCAGCCACCAGGACCAGGCAGTGAGTGGAATCTTATCTCTATGGGGCCTATACAAATGTGTCACCTTCATCCTGAATGACAGGACTGAAGTGGGACTGGCATTAGGTGCATGCTAACATCCTTAGCACTCAGATAACTTCTCAAGGTTGACAGTGACAATATCATTTCAGCAGCTTAATTTATTGCTTGTGTGGGAGCAGACTGGGGAAAAGAAAAGGCTATTCAGCAGTCTGGACATCTCTCTCTGTGAGAACAGACCGATGAGCAGCCCAAACGTGCAGCATTTCAGCATCTGTACTGCCTTAGACCAGGATCTGGCACTCCTCCTTGCCAGTATGTACTCGTCTCCTAACGGGAAGGTCTGTGTCGAACAAAACATTAGTTCTGCACTCATCTGAATCAACACTGCAGACAGTTTATATTAATTTCGCACTAAAAGCGAACTAATTAGCTACGTTTATTACAAGCGACATCACGCACTGCGCTTTCAGCAGCTATGCTGCTGCTTCCATTACTCTGTCTCCTCTTCGCAGCTCAGGTGAGGCAGGGAAAGCCCCAACTTGTGCAGTTTTTGAAGTCAACATTGCAGCACAGAGACAGAAAAACGTGACAGAAAACAATTCAGGGCAATCCCCTCCTCTAGCCCCATCAGCTGTTGTGGGTGAGGAGTACACGGGGTTAGCGGTCAGAGTTACCCAAGCATTTAAATGATTCCGAGCTAAAACAAAGCATGATTCCTACAAGCTCCATGTAGTTGGTACTCGTTTGACCAGTCCACCCTCCCCAATATGATAATTAACTCGCATGGTGAAATCCCAGCTGAAAGGAAACCAAGAGCAATACCTCATTACCTCGAGGCCACAGTGACCTTTAATTCTCCAATGCAGGCTCCACAAATCCTGTTCAGACTAAGTCCCTTATTATGAAATTACGATAAGCACTTTGTTTTTTCCAGACTATTGTTTCTAGAAATCAGTTCTGGAAAACAAATCCTACCCACATAGTCTGTAGGGATTGGCAGACTCACAATTCAGCTCTTCCCAGAGAGCATAAAATCACAATCAACAACATTCAGCTGGCATTCAGTGCTCGCTGCAAGGAAACAAAGCTGTTGTTCAAGTATTGCATGGCTATTGCTTAGCTATTAAAAAAAGCTTGTGCTTATAACTGAAATACAAGATTATAACCTGGGATTTTTTACCTAATCATCTGTCCTGGTAATTTGTTCTGTTTTGTGTGCGTCACGGTTCCTATTATTTCTTAATTTGCTGATCTCTTGCTGAATAAGTTCACGGTATTCAAAATTCATATCAATTATACAGTGCAATCAGCGGTGATGGAAAATTCTCACTGGAAAAATCAGACCCAGCTCTCCAGCACCTTCCATATCCCTCGGCCCTTCCTTGCCCCCATTGACAGTGTTATGGTTACCATAACATGAAAACCATAACAGACAGCCACCACCTGCGGAGCAAGGAACGAGGCCTTGGTGGGCCAAGGGGCAGCCCCCACTCCACCTGAGCTACAGCTGCCCTTAACCCATCCGCTGTGTGACGAGCAATTTCATTCTTTCTAGGAAGGCTTTTAGGCCTGTTGCCAACACACGCTTTCTGTTGTTTCTGCCTCATGGTGTCACCACCACAACACGTGGGATAACCAGAGATCAGGACCCTACCCCAGAGCCAACGCAGCACACACACAGCCCCGCTGCTCCCCGGCCAGGCCCACAGCACCCTGGCAGGCAGCCATGCCCGTGGGCACAGCGGTGCTCAGCACTGCGGCATCTCCCACAGCTCGCTCCTCCCTGCTGCCCGCGTGGTTCATGCTGAGCCCGGTGCATCCTGGGGTGAAAGTCTGAATTTTCAAGGCAGATTAGATACACTAAGACTCAGTTTAATTACAGGTTCTGGGCACTAATCCACAAAGACAGGTGCAGAAAACACAAGTTTACTGCTGTTTCAAGACTTCGCAATGGGCTGCCAGAGTCAGTACGCGCTCCGTTCAGTGACACGGCCCTCCTGCTTCTGGGCACAGCGAGTGCAGCAGCACGAAACAGCAAACCTTCACCTCTGAGCGCCGCTCAGAACCCAGCCCTGGGAGAAACACTTCTGTCACAAACCCAGCTTCTGGCCCTCTGCTTACTTTGCTTTCACTTCGTATATTCATTTTGTCAGAGGTGTTACAGGTGAGCTGTACTGCTGAAATAGCTGGGCTGAGCGCTCCTACCAGTGAGTTTCATCCATGTGCCACAGTGAAATTAATTTCCAACACGTACAACAAATGCTTTCCTAATGAAAGGCTCCTTACCATCACACTGCCAAATGAAGCTTGGAGCACACATCTGACGAGCTCTCTGGGTTCTCATTCTCACCCCCTGCCCCTCTGCTGGGCAGTGGGAAAGATGGAAGCTGTTTTCCAGCTCCTGCTGTCCGGATTGAGAGACTCGACTGTATGGCCACTGCTCTGGCTGAGCAAATACAGCTCCTTCTGAGGCCAGAAACCAAAACTTGGATCATCGGGCAGAGGAATTGCTACTGAAGAAATAAGATGTTTCTCCCCTCCAGCAGCTGAGCCCAGCACCTTGTTCCCAGTCTTTGCCAGCTCAGGGAACACCCCCACATTCAGCTCTCAGGTGGACTGCCAGGCCAGACAGCACAGGCAGCTCTGCAGACATGGCACATGTGAATTTCTCATGCCTTCGTCCACTCCTGCTGCACAGACACATGCAGGATGGAGGACAGTGTGTATTTCGGGGGAAACCTGCATAGCTAAGGTCAGACAACACCTATGTTTACACTATGCTGAAGCAACAAATTACAAGCTTGCCAATATAGCTCCACAGTAAATCCCCCTCTTCCTCCATCATAACACATCCACGAAGCCTCAGAATCTACAACCTACAATTCTTTCTTATATGCTAATGGGATCCATCTTCTTAATATAAACTTCATGGGTGCCATTAAAGCATTTGAAGGA
Organism: Odontophorus gujanensis; assembly: GCA_013399175.1. Lineage (NCBI taxonomy): Eukaryota > Metazoa > Chordata > Aves > Galliformes > Odontophoridae > Odontophorus > Odontophorus gujanensis. Next base: position 267,493 of record VXAB01005053.1, read on the forward strand.
ATTCCCAAATGCATCTGATGGGGCAAAACCTATTCTGAAGGGGAGATAATTTTTCATAATCTGAATCTCTTCTCTCTCCCTCCTGACCAACAAAGCAGAAGTATGTAGCATCTTCAAAACACAACAATGCCAGCACAAAAATTAAAATGAATTATTCTGACCACTGAAAGTTGTAGACTGACACATTATTATAGTTTCCCATACACATAATTTCCTCAGTCAGCCCCTCAACATGTTTTCAATTATGTAAATAATTTACATAATTAAGTTAAATTCAGTACATTTTTTTCAACTGGTCAGAATTAGCATTATCTTCAGAAATTCTGCTGTCACGTTGATTTCATTTCTGTATGCTCAATTACGGCAACCCCCTAAGCCTCTCTGGTTTCATTAGCTTAGTTTGACTCTCCTCGGGCAAACCTAGGGCAAATTTTAGTGTAGTTCAGGACCTAAGAGGCATTCTGAATCTATTATTTTACTAGCATTTCATCAGCACGGTTGGGAAGTCCAAACATAAATATACATCCAGAAAGTCTAAGCTATATACAACCACTACAATTTTGGCATAAACAAATCACTGTGCTGCAGCATCTCCAATTCCAACCCTTTCTTTGAGGAAATTAGGTAACATTTCTTCATCCAAAGTATATTCTTCTGCTCCTTTTTAACCTAACCACGCCTGGCCCACTGGGGCTATAGGGTTTACACAAACCTCTTAAGGACTCATAAAGCACCAATTAAAATCTGATCTTTCTAAACTCCCCTGTTTCAGTCCTTCCACTTTCTTTTTAAGGAGATGGGCCACAAGCTCTTAAAAAGGATCTAGCTACTTTACAACTTCCCTGGTAAGTCAGGAAGAGATACAGATTGCCGTCAGCAATCTCATGTTCAGCTGATGCCAGCTCAGAGAACAATTGTGAAGGGCTGAAAGACTGACTTAAAAACGCCTTGATAAACAAAGAAATGAATAACCCTTGAACTATTTGTTTGCTGAAATGTTGCCATAGCTGATATGCTAACCGTGCAAACATTCATTAAATCTAAAGGCTGCACGATCCATACAGGATGCACCACTAGCTCCATAAATTAACACTCTCCAGAGCTCAAAAGGGCAAATGGAACAAGAATCTGCGTTTTTGTTTCAATTGCACAGCATGTTCAGTTGAGCTGCTCACAAGCCAAAGAGTGCACTCCATTGATACAGAAGTCCCAGTGAAATCAATAGATTTATTTCTGTGATAAAATAAAAATAACTCAGCTTACAGAGAACTTTTCTCCATCCAAGGAGAAATGTTTTCTTTAAATATCATACCAAAATGTAAATGAAGCAGTGGGCTGGTAGCATGTAATTTCAATGAAGGAGACTAACATTCAGTTTTGCACGCCAAGATGCCAGGGTGCCTCCTATAGATGTGAGGATGAGAAAGGCAATGCCAGAGTATCACCGTGGCAGCCAACAGCTCCCTTCAGAATCAAAGAATCATAGAACGGCTCAAGTTGGAATGGAGATCAAAGATTACCTAGCTCCAACCCTCTGCCATGGGCAGGGTTGCCACCTACTGTGTCAGACACATCAGGCTGCCCAGGGCCCCATCCAGCCTGGCCTTGAACACCTCCAGGAATGGGGTATCCCAAGCCTCTCTGGGCAGCTATGCCACCTCACCACCCCCCTTTTAGAATGACAAGGATAAAGAGTCTCTGCTGTATTTACAGAATCCAAATTGCAGGGTTGCTCTCCCAAATTAGTCATCAAAATCATCTGCTAAGAACAGGGCAGCATGCTGGGCAAAGGGCAGCCAGCCCTCACTGCATTGCTGCTTTACACATCTGTGATCCCACTCATGCCATTCGTGGAACATCCTCAGTGTCCACTGGCTGTGTTAATTCAGTGAGGTTCACTCTGTTATTCCTTTCAGAATCATCATGCCTATAGTACACCCAGCCAGAGCTGAAAGCAGTGATGGTGGAATTATAGAGGTCCAGGTGGTAAGGCTTGGGTACATCTAGCAATCTCTTTTTCCCCAGGGACAAGTGCGGCCTCAGAGGTAAACCAGCTAATCTGTACACAGCAAAGATCTCCAGACACACCTCCAACCTGCCTTAAGTTTCAGCCACGTCTGGGCCGCATGACACAAAGAGCACACGCAGCAGTTCCAGACCAGGCCTCCAGAGCTGCAGGAAAGCTGTGCTGCAGCTCAGGCAGGGACCAGGCTGGTCTCTCTGACCAGCATCTACGCCAACACCTTGCAAGAAAATTCTGCTCCTCTAACAATAAAACATCAGTCCCACATGACAAAAATGCTGCAAAATGCAAGGACTATCCTATCAACATCGGTAAGTACAGACCTTCAGGACTGAAGAAAAATAATGCATGCAGAGGAACGCTTCCTGCAGTCATCCCTGGGGACTCGCAGCTGCCCTGCCACCCATGGGACCCCAAGGCACAGCTGCTGGGATCACAGCCTACAGGGACACTGCTGGGGAACAGCTCCAAGTAAGTTTGGGACCAGGAACTGCTGGTCCATTCCTTTTCTTTTCTGGACATGTCAGGAGCTCAGGAAAAGAGGAACATAACAAGGCCAATCCCAGATGCAATCCCAGATGCAGACCAACAATGAACAAATACTCTGACTTTTGACATTTTTTCTTCTAGTAAGCAAGTCTTGAAGGAGAATCAGCTATGGTGCAATGCTGTCCCTGTGATGCATTTACCCACAGACTAAGAGTTGGCTAACTGTAAAAATTCTAATGCAGCTCTTTGCCTCTGAAGTCAAAGGACTATAAGAAACATTATATTCAAACAGTTTTTTGCATAAATTCAAGTAAAATCCTTCTCTACTTTGATGGTTATATACACAGTACCTAAATAACCGTGACAAAAATCACATATCACGTTTCCTGGATTTCTGGGATACATAAGCATGCTAATCAAAATCCGTGTCCCATTTTTCTGTTGTCTAGCCATGTTTAGAGACACTAAGTCAGTCTTTCTAATACCTGATCAGAAATTTTAACAAAATTAATAGTGAGTTTCTCTGGTTGTCTCATAATTATCTGATATCCACTCCTAGACAGGAGATGGGGACAAGCATTCGTGGTCCATAATTCACTCTGACTCCTCAGATGTCTAAAACTGCAAACAGATGAATTCTGTCTGAGAAAATCCATACCCCTCCACTGAGTACATGTTATACAATCAGAGGTAGTCACCTACACCATCTTAAGTAGAACTGTTGGAGCAGGTCCAGAGGAGGGCCACTAAGATCATTCATGGTCTGGAGCACATCTCCTAAGAAGAAAAGCTGAAGGAGCTGGGCTTGTTCAGCTTGGAAGAGAGAAGGCTCCGGGGAGACCCCACTGTGGCATTCCAGTACTTAAAGGGAGCACAGAAACAGGAGGGGAACCGACTTATTACAGGGTCTGACAGTGAAAGGGCAGGGGGATCAGTTTTAAACTGAAAGAGGAGAGATTTAGGTTAGATGTTAGAGGGAAATTCTTTTAGCGGAGGGTTGTGAAGCACTGGAACATACTGTGGATACCCCATCCCTGGAGGTGTTCAAGATCAGTTTGGATGGGACCTGGGCAGCCTGATATTGTGGGTGGCAACCCTGCCCATGACAGAGGGTTAGAACTGAATGATCTTTAAGATCCCTACCAACTCAAGCCATTCTATGATTCTGTCTCACCCTATACACGATCCACAGCTTCAGTAGTTTTGACAGACTGTACCCCAAGACCTCTGCATTGCCTTCAGCCAAAATTAACCATCATTCTCCATTCAGTTGCCAGGACCACTCTGCTGGCTGGCAAAATAACAACTAAACAGACTCCTCCAGTTCTGCTAGGTCAGGGCTGAGCTGTCGCAACCAGCTCACAGCTGCAGCGTTTTGTCCTATGGAAAGTCTGCAGCTCACACAAAAATGTATCTTTTGCCTTCTTGATCAGAAAAGCATTTGAAAATGTTATACAGCATAGGAAAGGCCAAATATCTTCAAATCAAATTTGTTACAACACTAGTGGGTCCAACCTGGGGACAGCAGAAGCCTACACACTGGGTTGTTCCCACCAGCAGTCCTAATGTAGGTATTTTGCTTTTCTTACCAATGCTTTATATGTTACCATTACCTCTTACTGAGTTTCAGGTCTGAACACAAAATGATTACAAAATTGAGGCAGTTTGCTTTCACACAGTTAGTTAGCTTCATAGGGGAGCACCACCTGTTCTCATCAGGCAGCGTCCCAGTGCATACTTCTATGTGCAGAATATGCCCTCCCAAAGCTTACAACATGATGTTTCTGTACCATCCCAGCGGCCAACAGGCAAGTCAGTATATGGCATATTTGCATACACTTCTAAGAAACAGGTAAAGTTATACACACACATTAGATAAAATAAATAGATCAATGGAAACCATAAGTGGAATTCTCCTAACGTGATGGCCTGAAGAGGCCTTATCCTACATGATGCCAAGTGCTCCCTGTGGGTTGAAAGTGACTCTTGTCCAGCCAGGAGATCTGTCAGCACTGCAGAACACACCTCCTCCTTCCTCCTCCTGCAGTGTGTCTGCTTGTCAGGGCTTTCTCTGAAGCTGGAACATAAAACCTTTGGGTTTGAAATAGTTTCTTCTTAAACATTTGCATAATAAATTGGAGTAAAAGGTCTTGATTCTGACTGCAATCCTAACAAATTCTGTGTTAAACATCAATGAATACCAGCACTGCAGATTCATATAGTACCTCAGAACAATTCAGATTACGGCAGGGCTCATCTCCTTCATCTCAACTCAGACATCCTCGAGATGGCTGGAAACAGACACATCATTTTACTTTCCACCCTACCTGTTCATTCCTGGGGGAGACAGCACTGCATCTCATGCACCAGCTTTCATTTCTCTCATCTGTTTATGCTGTAAACAACTATGACAGCTATTGCCTTACTCCTGCTTCCCAAAACACAAAATAGCAACGGTTGGAACTACACACAACTATAATTAATTAAGAATCTACACCGTTTACCTCCAGACCAGAAAAACGCCCAGGAGGCCCCACAGGACCAGGTTCCTTCCTCCCCCCAGCAGTATGTTCCAACAGAGCAAACAGCCCCAGTAAAACTGCAGAAGATGGAGCAGAGGACTGGCAGGGAGAAGAAAGAGAATGCCAACGCAGGAGCCAGTCAGCATGCGTGTCCTCTGAGGGAAACTATCAGCACTCATGATAACAAATATCACTCTGCTCTGCTCCCCAAGTGCTGAGAGAGGTGACAGGCAGCCAATGCTTTTTTTAGGGTTGGGTTGTTTTGGGGGTTTTTTTGGTAATTTAAATTCTTGGGTTGCACATAAATCGTGGCAGAAATGTGAGGACTTGTATTGGCTAGGAACACACTCATCACCACACAACATGATTTGATTGCATTAAAACAACAGGTCTTGCACTGGCTCGAGTATGTTACAGAAATCGCAGCTCCGCTTCAGTAATGAAGTGCTGTAAAATACCTGGAGAATCACTAATCTATGCAGTGAAAGCCAGACAAAAAGAAAAATGTGTCGTACCACATAGTAAATGAATTCCAAGTGTTTAGAAAATCTTTATAAACAACAGGATCTGAATGCCAGAAATCCGTGACAAGGAAATGGCACCAAAGAGCAGCACTGAAGGACATGTGTCCCACCTCAGTGCCTGAGAAGCTCAGACTCCTCTGGTCTGCAGGCCTCCGAGATAGCACTGAGCTGGTAAAAAGTCTCAGTTAGAGGCAGTGCTCTTGCTGCCCCCGGCACAGGGAATGAGGGGACAGCTGGGGTCTGTGCTGCACGGGAAGCAGCCTGGACTGGGGGAAAGGATGGGATGGACATGATGAACTGGGGTACTAGGTAAAGGGATAAGCTAGGTAAAGTACCAAGGCCCCTTGCAACAATGTACATTATACAGATGGTAAAAATGGCACAGTTGAATCTATGTAACTGTAAAATCCTGGATTTTATTGTCCCAGAGATCAAAGAGATAGAAATTAAGCATCCTTCGTGTTTTATTATGAGGATGCAGAGAACTCTTATCCATTAAACCCACAATGTCTCAACTTCAGAGCTCCCTGGGGCCAAAGCCCTCTCTCCCAGTGCCAATGTGCAGATCAGCCACCTCCCTGCTAATGTTATATAAATGCCAACTGCAGAGATAACGACAGAATTCGATTTCTATCTGTTACAGCATTGGAGCAGTGTGCATTGTTCCCCCCGCATTCCCAGCTGGCAGCTGCATATTGTTTTTCCACTGCTAGATTCTTGAGACACTTATTTTTTTTGCATGGTTGGCAGTTCTGAAAAGATTTCTTGGGATATAAGCTGTCATCTGTCTTATGTGAAAATTAGGTCATGTGAGCTCCTCAAATACAATTCTGCTTAAAATAAGTTCTGCTAAAAACATACAAAATGATAATAGCTGGGTGTATTTAAATCAAACACAACTACAACAAACTCTACACTGGAGAAGATACAAGATTCTGCAAAGTAATTTTACCACCATTTATGGCATTAAGTGCTTCTTAATCTTACAACACCCATGTTGAAAGACACATTGAGGTTCTCCTATTGGAATTACCTATTGGGACAGAGCAGCTCCAATCTCTGGGTGCGTTTTCTGACTTCACAGAATAGAATCACAAAGTTGGAAAGGAGCTACAAGATCATCCTGTCCAACCATCTACCAATTACCACTGCTACCACAAGCACTAAACCGTATCTCGTAGCTCCTCATCCAGACACCTCTTGAACACTGCCAGGGACAGTGACTTTACCACATTCCTGGGCAGGCCACCCCAGTGCCTGACCACTCTCTGAGAGAATAAGTCTTTCCTTATATCCAATCTAAACCTCCTCTTGTACAACTTGTGGCCATTTCCTCAGGTCCTGTTAGTTCCCTGGGAGAAGAGGCCAAACCCCTCCTCATCCCAATCCCCCTTGAGGAAGTTGTAGAGTGCAGTGAGGTCGACCCTGAGTGTCCTCTTCCAGACTAAACCATCCCAGCTCCCTCAGCCGCTCCTCATAAGACTTGTGCTCCAGACCCCTCGCCTTGTTCTTGAAGTCTTCATGTTCACATGAAGACCTGTTCTTCATGTGAACCCTTTGTGACTCACTTACCTTGCTGAGGAATCCCTTGAGCATTCCTTGAGCATCTCTTGCTAAGCAACAGATTCTCCACCTGAGCTGCACATGCCACCTCATGCCCCTCTGCCTCTCCTGCTTCTTCCAGGCTCTAACGAGAAAAAGCAGCAGCCACCACAGACACTTTTCCATTCAGTTCGGTTTTACTGCTGTCATACAACTTTTTATGCTTCTGCCTAAGGAGCTCTGACCCTTCCAGCCTTTCTTAATTACCACCTATTTTCCAGATCACTAATTGGGTTTCACAGCACTTGATTCTTTGAAACAGTGCTGCCAAGATCAATCCGTTCCCACATCTCCTGTTTCTTTCATATTTAAGCTTTAATGAATCAAAGTCTTCCAAACTTTCTTTTGAAACCATTGCTTTAAGAATACATCCAAAATATTATTACTACATTTTGAATCTTTTAAAAGCTTAACAGAATATGGTTCCCCTTTATTAAATAGTATGAAACCATAGGGAGGACAAGTGCACCTTTTGATACCTAGAGCCCAAAGCAGGTCAGTTTTGCCCAGCATGAGTACAAGACAGGAGATTAAAGTATGCACACTTGTAAATTTAAAAGNCCTGGACTGGGGGAAAGGATGGGATGGACATGATGAACTGGGGTACTAGGTAAAGGGATAAGCTAGGTAAAGTACCAAGGCCCCTTGCAACAATGTACATTATACAGATGGTAAAAATGGCACAGTTGAATCTATGTAACTGTAAAATCCTGGATTTTATTGTCCCAGAGATCAAAGAGATAGAAATTAAGCATCCTTCGTGTTTTATTATGAGGATGCAGAGAACTCTTATCCATTAAACCCACAATGTCTCAACTTCAGAGCTCCCTGGGGCCAAAGCCCTCTCTCCCAGTGCCAATGTGCAGATCAGCCACCTCCCTGCTAATGTTATATAAATGCCAACTGCAGAGATAACGACAGAATTCGATTTCTATCTGTTACAGCATTGGAGCAGTGTGCATTGTTCCCCCCGCATTCCCAGCTGGCAGCTGCATATTGTTTTTCCACTGCTAGATTCTTGAGACACTTATTTTTTTTGCATGGTTGGCAGTTCTGAAAAGATTTCTTGGGATATAAGCTGTCATCTGTCTTATGTGAAAATTAGGTCATGTGAGCTCCTCAAATACAATTCTGCTTAAAATAAGTTCTGCTAAAAACATACAAAATGATAATAGCTGGGTGTATTTAAATCAAACACAACTACAACAAACTCTACACTGGAGAAGATACAAGATTCTGCAAAGTAATTTTACCACCATTTATGGCATTAAGTGCTTCTTAATCTTACAACACCCATGTTGAAAGACACATTGAGGTTCTCCTATTGGAATTACCTATTGGGACAGAGCAGCTCCAATCTCTGGGTGCGTTTTCTGACTTCACAGAATAGAATCACAAAGTTGGAAAGGAGCTACAAGATCATCCTGTCCAACCATCTACCAATTACCACTGCTACCACAAGCACTAAACCGTATCTCGTAGCTCCTCATCCAGACACCTCTTGAACACTGCCAGGGACAGTGACTTTACCACATTCCTGGGCAGGCCACCCCAGTGCCTGACCACTCTCTGAGAGAATAAGTCTTTCCTTATATCCAATCTAAACCTCCTCTTGTACAACTTGTGGCCATTTCCTCAGGTCCTGTTAGTTCCCTGGGAGAAGAGGCCAAACCCCTCCTCATCCCAATCCCCCTTGAGGAAGTTGTAGAGTGCAGTGAGGTCGACCCTGAGTGTCCTCTTCCAGACTAAACCATCCCAGCTCCCTCAGCCGCTCCTCATAAGACTTGTGCTCCAGACCCCTCGCCTTGTTCTTGAAGTCTTCATGTTCACATGAAGACCTGTTCTTCATGTGAACCCTTTGTGACTCACTTACCTTGCTGAGGAATCCCTTGAGCATTCCTTGAGCATCTCTTGCTAAGCAACAGATTCTCCACCTGAGCTGCACATGCCACCTCATGCCCCTCTGCCTCTCCTGCTTCTTCCAGGCTCTAACGAGAAAAAGCAGCAGCCACCACAGACACTTTTCCATTCAGTTCGGTTTTACTGCTGTCATACAACTTTTTATGCTTCTGCCTAAGGAGCTCTGACCCTTCCAGCCTTTCTTAATTACCACCTATTTTCCAGATCACTAATTGGGTTTCACAGCACTTGATTCTTTGAAACAGTGCTGCCAAGATCAATCCGTTCCCACATCTCCTGTTTCTTTCATATTTAAGCTTTAATGAATCAAAGTCTTCCAAACTTTCTTTTGAAACCATTGCTTTAAGAATACATCCAAAATATTATTACTACATTTTGAATCTTTTAAAAGCTTAACAGAATATGGTTCCCCTTTATTAAATAGTATGAAACCATAGGGAGGACAAGTGCACCTTTTGATACCTAGAGCCCAAAGCAGGTCAGTTTTGCCCAGCATGAGTACAAGACAGGAGATTAAAGTATGCACACTTGTAAATTTAAAAGTACATACAAGCAGAAACTTCACGCACACTTCCAACAAAGGACTCTGAATAGTGATCAAATGGCCAGATCGAAAAACACAGCATTTAAGCAGTTTCTAACATAAATCAGTTTCATCCAATATACAGGATGATGTGGTCGAGACAGTTTTCATTCAGCCTACAATGAGTTGCAGTACACTGGTTATGTTTCCAAGAAAGCATGGTCCCACTGTCAGCACAACAAAACAAACACAGGAAGGCACTTCCAGGCACCCCAGTGCTGCCAACCATGGTGCCCATGGTTAAGCCTCACCACTGCCTGCGGTGGGAATCCTTGCACGCTGAAGCTGATGCAGGCTCCAGGCTTCAGCACATAAATCAGAGCACACTGCAAAATCCCTGTTCTATTTTACACTTCTGCCAAAATTGTCTGTTGCTGCAGACTGCTGGCCATGGGCTGGGGACCTTATCTGCCTCAGATGCCATTGCCTTTAGGCCCAAGACTTGTTTCAGATTTATTCCAGTGTAGCATGAACAAATGCAACATTTGTCTTCCCAACATCGTCATTTAAGTACAATGCTTAATATTCTTAAGCCTGAATATACTCATGTTGGGAAATGTAATTAGAAAAAGAAAATACAAGTCAGTTGTGACTAAGCAGACAATTCAAAATGTTCAAAAACTGGCATAAAGCAATTAAGCAAAAGTATCCCGTTTGGGACACAGTGGCACCTCTGGCAGATGGGACACTGATGTGCTTTCTCAGCAACTGATACACTGCATCTGTAAGAGCAGAGTTCTACAGGAGCAGTCTGAAATAAGGTGACATTTTCCTTCAGTTCTGGACTACCGGGAAAACATCCCTATGAATACATCCGGACATCCCATTCCCAAGATCACACTAATAAGGAAAAAATACTAGATGCATTTGACTCGAATCTTCTTTTACTTTATCATCAGGAACTGCTCTTGTTTTTTTCGAACAAAATAACTCTTCAGTGCCCAGTTACACTGCAATGTTTAATGCTCAGAAAAGACTTTGAGTTGGATTATAACACTCACTAAGATCTCCACTAATCACTGTAATTAAAATACTATTTAAACAATTATGTTGGTATTAAAACTATTTTCCAGTCTTAGTTCCAATGCTATTAATCCACCGTTAAGTTCCTTTCCATAAAGAAAAGTTCAGTTGAGAAACTCCTTAATCACACAGCAACTCTTTCAGTTCTAATGCTGACAATGAAGTTCTTAACAGGAAAATCCATTTACTTTACATTCGATAACAAGGAGACTTTTGACCCCACCACATCTCACTGTACCAAGCATTATTTTGGTTGCAACACACAGAATCCAGTTCTAGTCAGATACACTCATAGAGTCCCAAGTAACTGCGTGGTCCTGTACACCCCTAAATAAGGAATGACGAAAGGCTCCACCTTCCTATCTCAGAAAGGACAGAGCTCAGTTGTGAGCTGGCCATGGGAAACAGAGGATCACATCTGCAGATCAGGCTGCTGCAGCATTCCCATGTCCTGATGAGAGCAGATGACTTCCACACAACATGATCAGTCAAGAGCACCATCAATCTTTCCTTGTTTTCCTGCCATTAATCTACACTAAATCAACAATGCAACTTCAGAAGTGCCACTAATACCAACAAGGAGGCGGCAATCAGAGCATTCTGATGTCTGAGTTCTCAACTCCTCCTCAGCCTACAAAGCATGTGAAAAAAGGCTGCTCCTTAAATACTGGTGGGCTCTGTTTATAGTTACATTCCTAGTAGAAGACTACTGCAATATGCTTTTCCACATTGAATTTTACCTTGACTGAAGGAAAATGAATTAGTCAAATGCTGAACAGCAACCAAAACTCAGAGGTTATGACAGCTGCAATGCTGCCTAAATAGTTCTGCCATTTTTTAGACCTTGTTGAAGTCTCCTGGTTAACTCATTCCTTCCCTTTTGCAGTGCCCGCCACATGCTTTGCACAATTACAGCCACATCACCTTCAGCTAAGCTTTCCATTGCCAGTGAAAAACAATTAACAACATTCAAAAGTCTGAAATGTTTATGCCTCCATAAATTACAGCCTTCAAACTCAAGAACTATTTAGTTATATTACTTTGACTTTTAGCATCTGATTCCTGCCTCACAACTTCTATTATAGGTTCAAAAATTAAGACAGCAGTAATACTTGTAATATGGTATATATGCCACCAGAAAAACACAATTATTTACATTCTCAACCTATTAAGAAGGCTTTTATTAAGTGTAAAATGCCATTCAGAAATAAATAGAACATAATTTTGTATCAGGAGAGCAATATGCACAAGGGTAATGAAAAACAGAAAGCACATTTGTTTTATTACACTGCCTTAAATATTCAGGTATGGTTGCAATCTCCTTTGTTGTGTGCTGTGAGTACACTAACCCCTGAGGGGTCCTGCTACCATCACGCTTCCAGAAGCAAAGCAGAAGGCTCAAAAAATTTGAGATGTTAAGCAAAAGTGAGTCAAATTAAATTCCTACAGGGATGCTCCCCAGCATTTGCCTGCATGTATTGACTACATTTCTAACACTTGAAAAAAAGACCCTTAAAATAATGGCAATCCACTGCTAGTTAAAATAAGAGTTAGTTCAATGTAAAAACTAGTTAGCAATATGGCAGTAATTTCCAGCAGACCTGGAAAGTGAAGATGTTTGGTGGATGATGCATCAGGCATTAAATCATGGGTACCACAAAAGAAGACAGAACTGCTTTCCTTGAAGAGAAATCCATTTACATCACGATGAGTGAAGCCAGGCTTCAGCAATTTGCATCCCTGCGCTCAGTACATTCAGTAAAGTGTCCAATTTTACTTTCATAAGGCAGCATAATATGACGAACCTCCACAAAAAAACTCATCACAAAGGAAGATGTTGGTTCTACAAGGACCTTCTGCACTTAAATACACTGAATAGCCCTTTCAGGGAGGCACACAGGGGCAGGAACATAGCAGGGGGTTGTTCCAGTGGTGCAAAAGAATCTGAAGCAGCTATAAGAGCCTTCACGCAACCTGCAGACCTCAGGCTGGACTGACAGCATTTAAGGGATAACAGTACTAACACCCCTCATGAAAAGGGAGGAAAGGAAAGAGAAAACCTGGAGAAGATTGTATCATTTATGGGCTGTTGAGTGGGCAAACGATCACTTACATGACATATGAAGTCATGGTGGAAGGACACAGTAAAACTGTTACTCTTATATTCAGATGTTTACAACGCTACCAAACCCAAATCTGTAAATCTCAAAATAGAAACACAGCCATGGATCTGCACAGTTTTGTTTTGCAAATCCCAGGAATGACATCAGTGTGAGTCACAAGGCACGCTCTGAAGAGGCAGCAAGGCAGCTAAGAAAAGAACAGGGAGGTGGAGAGTGCACCCATTCAGCAGCCACGGCTCAGGAATCATTTACACCTTTCTGTTCCCATGCCTTCGTTTTCAGATGAAGAGGATATGCTACATTTAGATCAGATCCTTTTCAAATGTTGGCGGCATGCTGGATGGAAATAGGTGTAATTGTATGTTAGAACTTTAAATGCAAAGGGTCTGTGAAAATACACGTCAGCACGCTACAGATAAATAAATAGCTTTTAGAAAACCCAGTTGGCTCATGTTAACCACGTGAACTGAAGGAACCAATCTCACTGCTTAACCCTATGCTTCAAAACAAACTTGAAAATAAAACAGCTCATTTTCACCGTATAGTATTCCCAGAACACACAGAAGCAGCAACCAAAGTTACCTCCTCAAAAAGGTTCTTTGTATCTCAACAAGATCAAACTTAACATTACTTTTACCCTGATAAAACAGAGGAATTGCATCTCTGGTAACCCTATAAAACACGCTCTTCTGTTTTGTCTTCTGTTGGGCCACATGGACTCTCTGAAGTCAAATTAAAAAAAAAAAAAAAAAAATTAAACAGAACCCTAAAAACAGAGGAGAAAGTTGCAGCATGAACATTTGTTATTCTTTGCAGAAATCAGCAGCTGTGTTAAAGAGAAAGTGACAAGGTCCAGGGCCTACAGGAGCAGCAAACCCATTAAAATGTACACATCGCTACAAAGGTGTGCACTGAAACAATTGACACAGACACAGTCCTGCACTGATGCAAAACCTTCAGTAGGAGACAGCTGTTTCAAGCGTGCATCTGAACCACAGCCTTAAACTGCCCACATGTACTCTTCATTAAACAAACTGGTTACCTGAATAAAATTACAAAATAAATTTGAAAAGACACCAGGCATAGTTCAAATTCTGCATATTCTTTTTGACTGCCATTGCGAGGTAAACCTCAGTACTAAATAAACCCACTCAGTCAGCTAACCCTGACAAAATCATAGCGGGGGCCTGGGGCTGGGAGGATGATGACAGGCAGGAAAAAGAGCGCTATGTTTCCTCTCCAAGACTTCCATCAATTTTTCCATCCTCGAGTCAAAAACAAAAACTAGGACAGTTACATTTCTTTATCATCAGATAACCATATACTGAGGCTCACTGAGTGTAACAGAGACATTCCATCAAATGTGAAGGTTTTTTTGTTTTGTCAAGGTCTTGGATAGACTCTCTTTCAAGCTTTTTCAAACCCTGAGCACCAAAATATCCCTCTTCAAAAAAATAAAACATAAGACATAGCATCCTCTGCTTGGAAACAGGTTGCAGAAGAGTCCAAACAAACTCAGATTTCCTTCCCATCACTGCTGAAATCCCCATGGTACCTGGTTATTAACTTACGTTAGGATACAACACTTAGAAGGATCTCATCACTTTTCATATAGCAGTTTAGCTCCTAAATCTTTAATACCACCGTACCAAGTACAGTAATAAAATAACTGTTAAAATCGTGGGGAGGGGAAATGTATCATCTCTGCTAAAATATATTGCAGAGAAGAGAAAGCAAACTGTAAAATTTTCACCACTTTTCAGATGAATCTGCTCTTAAATGCTGCTTTCCAATTTCCTGTTCAGTTGTTCTGGAATCAGAACAGAAAAAACTTAGAATACATCTCCTTGTTTTGTTTTTTTTAAACCTCTGAGATATTGTGCAAATGCATCACATTCTCACTCCTCCTCTTCACATCTCAAAGTAATTGTAGAAAGCTCAATGGAGCAACAACATACAGAAAAACTGGGGCATTTTAATCTTCACAGTTGGACTCGATGATCTTGGTGGTCTTTTCCAACCTTAATGATTCTGTGATTCTGTTGTTCAAATGAAACCTGGATATATCAGGCACATGTACCAGCTTGTTCAAAACTCATGGCTCTTCTAGCTCTTCATTGCTTTTTCCTATTCTATATACTGTAGCTTACTGAGCAGGAACTTCTGTTGCTTACTGTGCCAGCAACTTCATTAGAACGCCGAAGATTAGCTAAAGGCAAAAACCAAACAAGCATCCTCTTAAAGGGATAGGAAACCAGAGACTGGAGCTCCACGGTTGTCTGAAATATCTTTTTTTGTACTTATGGGATTTCACAGGACTTCCAGCCCAATTGTTTACAGGAACAAATTAACTATCATATGGGATCAAAGTGAAGGACCATCTAATTGAGAATATTTTCTCTAGCAATTTCATACTTTAACTTACTTTTGGAACTATTATTCCCCTTCCTGTAAACACAGAAAACTCAGAGGGACTCCACTGCATTATCCTTCAGCAGGTTTAAAAAAGCATCCAACTAAATGAAAAGGAAGTCTTTTCCTCACAAACAAAATCATTATTTTGAAAATCTATGCTGCAGAGGCCAAAAGTATAAATGGTTTTATGGAAAAAAAACTCAGGGGAAATAAGCTCACCACTGACTATTGAACAAGATGATGAAGCTAAACACCATAGCTCTGGCTGGCCAAGGGCAGTAGGCTGAGAGGTTCACTGGGGAAGGGATCACCCTGGGCTTACCCCTTGTCTAATAGCTACTGGCTAGGAACATGCTGGGATGGGCTGATCCTACTTAGCCACTCCTAAAGCTGAACACAGCACCGAGGAGGCTGCCCCCTGAAAACCATCTTAATTTTACATATTTCTGGGCCAGGATTTCTTTTTCTCAAGTTCTTAATAGCTAGCATGAATTTGTGGGGTAACACGCGGGCAGCCAAAGGTGCCAGGAAGGTCAATTAGGTCTTCACGAGGACAAGGTTCTTCATCCCTCCCATTTGTTTAAGTACAAAATATTTCTGTGGCAGGAGTGTCTTCCTTATTTTGATCCCAGTTCAATTTGGAAATGCGGGAAAGAATTTTTCCTACTCGTGATTTAGCTGACTTTATCAAGCTGAAGGAAGACCCTCCAAGTATTTTAGGAGTGCCATACAAACAGGATGTACCAACACATGCTGCCAACTGAGTAACATCCTCACAACTGTTTTGCTTATATGAGACCTGTCCCACGGCAGTTCGTTATCAGTTCAGAGTCACAAAATCCCTGGAGCCAACAGAGAACCCTGGGGATCACCACATCTAGCCCCAAAAAGACAGCGACCCAAGGGGCCTTTCTCAGATCTTCCTTAAGGTAAAGAAAATGCCACCACCAACAATGCATAGCATCCTCAGAAGACAAAGCATTCAACACAAAAAGATGAACTTACTGGCATACGGTATTTCAAAAGTAGTCCTACAACACCACACCAGCATAAAAATGTACCAACCTTCTTAAATAAATTAACTATTGTATAACCCAGTATCCTTGGAGAAGCTGTCTCTCTCTCACAGATTCTCAAGCAAGCCATACTTGTGCTCCACCGCTTCCCCACACTTTCTTTTTGCTTCAATTCTAATCCTGATGAATGAAAATTAGTAGGGAAATAGCAATGTTGTCAAACATCTATTATTCTTCCTTGAAGCTGTAATGGGAAAGATGTTTTCCAGCTGTTTCAGGGTGGATAATTTTTTAAAACTGAGTTCCTTTAATCAGCCAGCTCAGCAGTCAAGCACAGCCTTCCTGTACCAAAGCACAGCCTTGCTTCTCAAAGGGACAAAAGGCAGCTGGAAGGAAGTCAGGTGGCAAAAAAATGCTGCTCCAAGCCTTCAATTTCAGCTCCCCCTCTTCACCAGCCCAGGCTGGATATCTGTATTTTTCCAGAAGAATAAAGCTATTTGAGAACTTGAAAATGTGATCTAAGACCTCTTAGATATCTCTTAATTTGTGGAGATAAGTACTTCAGTAATGCATAGTAGGAGAGAAAAGCTCGAAGAAAATGGAAGTTGAAAGAAGAAAGCAAAATGCAACTGGTCACTGACCAAAACTAAAAGAAGTCTGATAATACATTTATTTTCTTAAGTTTCATTTACATATAGAAATACCCACAAAACTATGATCCTTATCACAGTGATGAGCTTACTCTCATAAGATGCAGGGAAATAAGTTCACTCCCTATCCCATCAGGCAGCTTCCACTGCAAGTTCTCACATGGTGCCAAAAATTGTCCTAACATTTGAGCAATGAGTTACAGCAGGGTCGGATCTTTTATTTAGAAATAACATTCCAAAGTGCTACTTCTGATCCGTCCAATTCTTTTTCTACAGCAGCACTTTGCTCACAGGATGCTGACCTATGAATGAAGCAAACAAAACCAGAAAGGTGTGTTTTTTCACAAACCCCAGTCCCTGTGTCCCCATTGGAGGCAGGTCTCAAGGGCACTCCTGGCTCACAGTCTCCCCACCACGCACTGCAAGTTTTTGCTTGCTAAACATAGCCTGTCTGTAAGGGAGGAAGTGGGTGCTGGGATTTGCTGTTCCACTGTCATCAGAATAGTTCCCACATGCAAAGCATCTGTGAATCAGTGATTGATTATAAAAAAATAGAGGGAAATTCCAGCAAGAACCTGAAAACAAGGCAGCTTACCTAGAAAACTGGCATAAGCATAGCTACCAGGGTGCTCAGCCAACTAGGTCAGAAAAAATACAGAGATCTTTGCCTCCAGACAAGAGCTTCATCAGAGCTTCATGCTTTCCCTTGGAATTTCCAGGCACGACCCTGTGGGTAATGCTTATGTGAGGACACAGAAGCAGACGATTTATTCTTAGATAACCTTAATCCTCTCCTTCACAGAAAATGAAGACTCTGTATCATGTAGCGTGGTGCTGGATTTGGATGGGGTGCAGGAAGGACATGAGCCAAATACCTTTATTCCCTTACAAAGTATTTTAAGGCAATATTTTTAATAACCACAAATTTTGAAATAGTTCTCCTGCCGCTGGCAACTGGATTGCGAATGAAAGGTATGGAAGCAGCTGAGGCAACATGAGTTGCCGAGTAATCTGACTTGGACAGGATTCAACACACCTAAAATTGGTCTCGGTGATTTTACATTCCTGGCAGGAGACACTTGATTAAGAAAACCATTTTTCACTAGCTACTGCTTTTAATAAGTAGCCTGCTGCTTGTAGCCTACAGAAATCGGTATAGTGAGTAAGAGTGGGCGAAGTACAAGAGAGTGGATGACATACAGTTATTATTAGATATCTGAAGTCAGAGTGACGGCAGATACTGCTGTGGAAACTTTGCTCCCAAAAGCAACAAGGTGCTTCAGAAGTTCATAGTCAGACTGAGATCCTCAGTGACTCCAGGGAGAGCCAAGGGTGGATGGAGGCATCTCCAAAGCACTCCTCTGTCCTCCAGAGAACACACATCCCTTCTGCTCCTCTTGAGGCCATATTTAAACAAGACAGCACTGTAGCACTCTACTGCACCTATAAAACAGTTACAGGACAGCATGCCTGGCACTACAAGAGTCCCATCCTACTCAGCTACAGGAGATTCAACGTGCTTTTAGAGGGTAGCCTGGATACATCTCATTTGCAAAAAAAAAGAAACATTCCTCTTTGACAAAGGAGTAGATGCATCTTCTCACATTTGGCATCACCCGCTGACACTTATTTGTCAAATAATAATTTAAAAAAAAAAAAAAACCTTAAAGAGAGGATGGATAATTTATCTTCTAGGAAAGAGTCTGATCTTCTCAGGCATTTCAAAAGGTTACTGAAAACGTGAGAGCAGCAGGATGAACAGTTTGCTGGACAGCCATTATGCTGATAGAGAACGACTTAATTTCGAAGGCAGCACGTGAAGCTTGAGCTCAGGTTTTCTATTAGAAATGAATGAACTTCAGAAAAATGGAATGCAGGCAGTTCACAACAAATACATTTTTCTTTCACACAGAGCGGAGGATGAATGAATCTTGGCAATCGTTACTTCTGTACCAATTCCTTCCTTCTGAAGAGGGGAACACATTCTGTTAGAGGCTGCCTGCTGGGTGCCAGGCTGTGGGCACCAGCCCTGCCCCGTGAGCACAGCCTGCAGCAAGCACTGCCCCATGGCTGCCCTCCCATCTTCCCATCCTTTTCCAGCTCTCCTCACTTCTCCCCTCCCTCAAATCATGAACAGAATCTGTCTGTCAGCACACGCTGAATTAAGCAGTCAGCTTTGTATCTCATCGTCCACACACAATCACGCGTTTGTCTTCACAGAGACATGGGGTGAAGGCAAAGTCAGAAGACTGATCTCCACAGTCAAATAATCATGATAATTTTAGCTCATAAACCCATGTTCAGCTCCATTCCTGCAGACTTACAGAAACTCCTAAGCTCTTTCCTCAGTGGGAAGGGCTGGGAACGTCACCATCCCCATTGTGGCAGAGGGGCTGCCAAGTGCACGGAAAGCACAGGGCAGCAGCAGCCACCCCACACCTCTGCTCTACAGCAGACTTCTAGCTGTTGCTTGATGCTTTAAGCAGAGTTAGCTCCCTGGCTTACTTTTACAAGTTACCCAACACTTCAATAGCTTAAATTCTATTAATCTGCTGGAGTCATTTTTGGCGAGTAGCAGAAACAGTGAATCATCCCACATTATCCCAGAGAGACTTCATAAATAAATCCTTCTATCCAAGAAGAACTTGCTGAAGGCTTTTTATATGAAGGAAACTATTTTGGTCCTGTACATAAATAACAATGATTCAGTCCAATAAATGAACCATTTGCTTTTTTGTGCTGATCTTTACGAGAGAATGACAGGGCTGGTACATTGCTGCTCACAAGCAGATGTCATTCACTCCCCTCAGCAACTACTAAAAGAGAAATAAAAACTGGCAGATACTCTTTTCTTCCACAGGTTTCCAACCCAGCCCTATGTATCCTTTATTTTTATTTTAAAAGCCTCCCAAGGCAGAGGTGACTCAGCAGTCATTACCTCAGATTCCAGCATATAATTAGAGACTTTATAACGATTATGTCAATTAGATTAGCCAGATATCTTTAGCGATCCTGATTATACCCAGATATTACATTTCAGACTAATATGAATTGCAATCATAGCCCATATTTACATCTTAGATGAATGCCAGATAGAAACATCAATTAATTTGTATATATTGTTTGAAAGACCAATTATGATTGTCAAGCACAGTGCTAGACAGTATGGAAGGGGTAAACAATCTGATTCTTTTCAAAGGATGAGTTTGCCAGTTTCCTTTTTTCTGATGCATTTTGAGAATTGTTGCTTAGCTATTTTGAAGGTGGAAGAACAGAAAACATACAATAATACAACAAAAATCATAAAACCATAATATTACTGCAACAAAAAACGTTGGCTTTGTTAAGAATGTTAGAGAAGCTCTTAAAACCAGCAAGCCTATACAGTGCATTGCTGAAGGCATATTAACTCTAATAAATAATCTTTATTAGCAAAGTAAGCAGTACAAATTTTGCCAAAGTGTAAAAGTCATTAGACAATAAGCATGTGTCATGCAGTGGTGCAATACATCATGCAAAGAATCTCAAATCCATTCATTCAGTGATAAAGATCCTGCCCCTCTGTCTATGATAGGATTTCCGAGTAATGAATGGGGTTTTCTCTTCAGTATAATCCTTTCCTGATTTAGGTCGGTGTTTTACTATGTAACTCTTCTGTTCTGGAACAGAAACAATTTCAAGTCTCACTTTGTCAAAAATAAAGTACCTATAATTCTGTCTGGTTGACATGGGAGTTTTGTATGTACTGAATTGCTTTTCTTTCCAAAAGACAATACCAACAAACACTTTCTCTTCGCTACCTAATGTTCTTATATACTTACTGGGTAACGAACATCTATGAAATTGCAGCTGACACACAAATACCACTTTGGATGATCTTACACTCAGTCGGAGCTTGTGGAAAACGAGGCAGTGTGTCAAGATGCTTAGTGGCAAATTGGATATCTTACTGTTCTGAGCAGGACTAAAAAAGGAGCTGTTGTACAGAACCAGGAGTGACAATGCACACTACTCTTTTTAAAAAGAAAGAAATAACTGGACCCGAAACAAATTTCTTACCTAAGAACCTTCCATGAGCACAGAGATTTTTCCTCATAAAAACGTATTTTCTTTTCCAATATAGAGAAGTATTTTCTATACACATATACAGGGAAGGACAAAATTACATCTGTGGTTTTGGGTAAGAAATTACTTGTTGAGGAATCACTGTGGAAATAATATTCTCTTCCATAAAAACTCATATAAGCCCATAAAACATAACTGTTCTGTCCACTGTGCATAACGCAGCAGTCACCGAGTCACAGATTTGCATGCAAGGTCACAATGCTGAATCTCGCTGGGGTTACCCAACCCTCCACACATTCTGCCCAAATGACTGCCACCAGAGCACAGCCAGTTTTTGGGAACCAGAAGGAAAGCAAGAAACACCCTAAAACATCACTACATAAAACACTTGCCAACTTCATTCCTTCTCCTGTCCCTGCGTCATGCAGAGTGCAGCTCAGCCTCTTACAGTTCGGGCTCTTGCTAACCCACACAGCAGGTGACTGTAGCCAAGCAGTGCCTGAACACAGATGCCATGATGCAAACTTGCTTTCCATCTCTTTTCATACAGAAGTGTAACTGCACAGCTTCCTGTGCATAGCTAGATGTGAGCCTAGGCTTGGATACTGGAAAGTATTAAAGGGAAAGAGATCTGTTTCGACATGAGGACTAGGGAGCAGTATTTTTAGAATTCACTCACACTACAGTATCCCCACCAAAAAAGGAAAGCAGCAAAACATTTCTAAGCTGAGCTATCAGTGTATTTGCACTCTGTATCCCTGACTCATTAAAATCTTGATTTGCTCAACTTAAATTTTCCACACAGTTAAACAATGCTTATCTTGCTTTATGCATTTCTTATCTTGGAATAAAAATGCTTTGGTTCATGTTCTTCCTGTACAAACTCTACATAACTTTTATTATTATTATTACTATTAAAAGCAATTTTCTGGTATCACAATTTATACTGTAGTACCATTCCATTTGGTCTCATTTTGTTTTTTAAATGGATGAAGAAGATCAGATCAGACTGGTGAGCTGTTTGGTTCAATATCCTATCCCCTCCAATGATGACTTACAAATGCTTCATAAAATTCAAGCAGCCATTATACAATCACCTGCTACCTTAATGTGCTATTGTGGAAACCTCTCCACACTGCTCCTTCATCTGCTACTGATGGTAGCCACAGGACACATCCATCACCGCCTCGGCTTACTTCACTTGCTCTAATTGGCACGCACCTCTTTTCGCTGACTCCATCTGAGTGTTACTTTCACTGCGTTCAGGTTATATGTTTTCTTTAAATATCTCCACAGATCTCATAGTGTAACATTGGTGCACTGCTTGCTGCTTCTTCGTTAAGGTTGCACACAGCCCTGTGCGAGGTGCACACGACCACAGCAGTCACCTTTGAGAGGGTGTCCTGCTCAGGCAGACCTCGGGAATGGCTCAGAACCAGAGCTGGGGAGAACCCAAGGCTTCATGCAAGCAGATGGCACATTCACCACCAGGTTTAAAGAGAGGCTGAAATATGTCCTGCTAACAAGTTCTTGTCACTTGAACTGCAGAAGTGCCCAGCAGCCTGTGGCTGGTGAAGCTGACCTACCCACATTTCTTAGATGCACAGAACACAAGTGCTGCTTATAACGTTTCAAACACAATAGTAAGAAATTCGATGACTCCTAGCTCTTGGCCCTTCCCAAAATCATTTTAAATGCTCAACTGTCCAACCGTGTATAAAATGGCCTTGAGGGTGCAGAGTAATTAATGACATGTAAGTCATACAAGTGAACAGTATTGACCATGATCCTCTCACGGCGCGTTCTTCTCAAGGTACGTTGCCCTTCAGTTCACATGGAAGGCTCATCTTTAAGTTAACTTATGTTAACTTACATCCCATGTAAACAGTACACTGAAAGAAGACTCTCACACACAAGTTGATGAGTGTGAAAGTCAGATATTCTGGAGCTTCTTTGTATAAAACAAAGCAAGGTAATAAAAATACCTAGAGAGTGTAACTGCACCCTGCTTACTTGTGAACTGAGCCTTCAAATAAAGTGAAAACAAATTAGGATAACAAAAAAGAATTACAGCGTCTTCTAAAAACTATTAAAAATCCAACCAGTGAGTCATACATTGGCACTGGATATGAAAGAGAAAACGAAAGATGGAAAGCAGGGAAGAATTCATTGTTTAGACAAATTTCACCTCTTCACCAAAAGCATGCAAATGGAAGTAATTAACCAGATCTCATTACCACAGTTCACTCTAATTATAGTCTTGCTTTCAGTTTTTCTCTAAATCTGTTGAAAACGACATCAAATACTGAGGTCAAACCTAAATATTCTAGCCTTTTATCCACAATCTGCTTTTCTGTAAAATTAAAATGAGACAAAAGTGCTAGATTTTATGACAGCCATTATAAGGTCTGAGAGTCCACTGACTCAATCGAAGTCCATATTCTAATGTCAGTTCCCCCCTGAACACAGAATTCATCACCACTTGGTGAATCATTAAATAATGTATGATTTCTCCCCACCAGAATGCCTGAATGTCTTCACAGAA
This sequence comes from Odontophorus gujanensis, assembly GCA_013399175.1. NCBI lineage: Eukaryota > Metazoa > Chordata > Aves > Galliformes > Odontophoridae > Odontophorus > Odontophorus gujanensis. The sequence goes on from VXAB01005053.1 coordinate 290,993, forward strand.
TCATCTTTAGCTTCTTCTCTTAGGGCCAGTAACTAATGCAACGGGAGAAAAAAAATCTCAAGTGCTCTGAAATGTAACGGTTCTTTTTAGGCTTTGATGACAAAGCTCTTGAGGATATGATGTGTAGGGATACTTTTTGCTTAATAAAGTTGGAAATCAAGTGTGAACGGATTATAAAAATATTCCCTCTGTCTGAAGCAGTTTTACAGATCCATTTTACAAAACTGCTTCCACAGACAGCACTTCCCCACACAAAGCCCAGGACTAAGAGCAATACAGTAGGCATTGCATTGGAAGTCAAACCACACCATGCACTACATGTTAAGTACTCTGCAGCAGGCAGGCAGCTTCTCACTGTGTCCCTCTAATTACTCAGTACAAGCAGGCACTATCTGCAGTCTACACTATTGTTTATCCTCTCTCACCTTGTTACTGCTTTCCAACTAAAGGCAATGTTTTGCCATCCTACATTTAATTTGTTAGTTCCAAAAGCATTGTCTCACTATGCCACCTGCTACACAAAGCAAGCATGCAGCTGCTGCTTGGCAAAGTCTGTGACAGGCACTAGAATATCTGCATCAGCCGTGCATTCACACTTGGGTTTTCTTCCCACTCCCAATTACTTTTGTCTTCCTTCTAAAATAAGGCCGAAAAACCAACTTTCAAGGTCAGAGTCTTGTAATGAACGAAGAATTAAAAGTCTAGTTCACTCAGTCAACATTGATTCACCCTTTGGAATCTTACTGGTGAGACCTGGACAGAATATTTCCATTAATTTTGTTCACATTCACGGAGAACTTGAAGCAGATCTCCAAAAATCATCCAATAGGAGTTTTGGAAGCTCTTACTTCCTATTTGGAAGACATGGTTAACAGGAGATTTAGTTGGTTTCGCTTTGTTCTTTGTGTTACGTGATTTTACCTACTACTTCTGCAGCACTGAAGTGCAAAATAAATTTTCCGAGAAATGTTACAGTCTTTATAACTCAACAGTAATGCCAATCCTTGATCAACAAACACCGAGAGACTTTGCACAGAGCAATCTCCATTGTCAAGTTCAAATGTTCCCTTTTTTCATTTGGGATGATTGTTCCTTATGCAATTATTTGCTCTGTTAGGCCCAAATTTTTGATGGCTTTCTCAGAGATCGTCAGCACTTCACTTTAAATAAATGGCAACGTTGCCTAAGTAAGAAATACAGAAATTCTCTCTTAAAGCTGCTGGCACAAGCACACATTATACACTCAAATCCATTTGATGTTTCCAGTGATCCAGAAACATCAGTGAGTTTGAATCTCTGGACTCGATCTCCTCTTTTGAAGCAAGACACTACTTACTAGGGCATTTTATATCTTTCAGCCCCACTGAAGGCTTGCCATCCTCTGAATCTTTCTCTGCTCTTCTCTTACCACTGGCAGCTCAGTGTTACATCTGACAGCTCTTCCAGGAGTCTGAGTTCGGTGTCTCTTTTCCCTATTTCCAAAACAAGACATTTAATTTTCTCCCCCAGAACTGACCATTCTCATGTTTCCTTGTTACATTTTGCTATTTAATGCGTACTCCAATTTTACCAGTTGTTCTCCAGCTCCTCTCTACCAGCTGACCACAAAGCTCACATAGCAGTCCCTACCTCGCACTCCCCATAAGAACAACTGAGGTAGCCCCAGGATCTCAACCATGAAAGAGCACGTTCTCATGAGCTGGGGCCTGGTACAGGAGGCTGCTGTATTTTGAGCACCTAGCTCTAGGTTTGGAGTGAATCATGGGAGGAAGCTTCCTTCGTGCCTTTCCTCTTTCATTTCTGAATCTATGTTCAAAAAGTGAACAGCCAAAACCAAAGATGCTCTTGAGAAGCCCTGAATTCAATCCCTGGTCTGTAAATGAAAGCCTTCATACCATTATATGGGTAAAACAAAAGAAAAACCGCCCTGAAGTATCCCTTCAGTTTTCTTGGACAGAGCAGAGAGCCCCACTTTGTCTCCAGGCCCTATTCAGCACTGTTCAGCAGGCACATTCTGAAAGCACAGTTCTCCTGTGCCACACACGAATTCCTGACAGAGTAAGTTGTATGTAAGAAAGGAAAAACAAAGAGAAAACCTATTTCTCTTTTTTTTTTAATGTGTTTTGAAATCACAGCCAGACATCTTAGCTTTCAGGCCGAGGTTCAGGCCTGGATATCCGAGCAGAAGTACAGTCCTAAAATCACAGAGACAATTGCGCAGCTGGCCACTGTATGAATGAGAAGAAAGCAGAACACTTGGACCCAAAGTCTGCTCCTCTGAAAACAAATCCTTTAATGTTCATTTGCAAACTAACCTCTCATTGGGTTCCGGCTAGCACAGCAACCAGCGTACCCTGCATCTGCCAGCTCCTCTCAAATTAACGCAGGTCCCATGACACTGAGTAACAGTGAGCAAGGAAACTGGCCCGAATAACTGCTCACAGCTTTTAAAGAAACAGATAATGGGTAATTTGTAGGAGCTGGTTGTCAAATTATATATTTATTTTCTTGTATGCAAGCTAATAATAGGCTTAAGCTTGTAACTTGCACTTGGAATAATGATTAAAGCAGCAAGCTCCAGAAGTTTCTGTCTGCAGAACTCCCTTTGTTGAACTTCTCCTTTAGTTACAGCAAATCCTAGGAGATATCTTAGGCCTGGACAACATGATTCATGGCTTTTTTGAAACGGGATGGTTAATGCACACTGGCTACATTTTTTTCCAAAGAACTAAGATCTGACACAACGCAAAATCACTGCTGACCCACAGGAAGTCCCTGACACAGTCACTGATGAAAAACATCTCATCAGACACATTTGGTAAAGTTACAGCTTTAACTCTGACCAACTTTTGGCCATTTTAGATGATAAACTGAAGCCCGGTTTAAATCACTGTACCTTGTACAAATACTTTCTGAAAATTGCTGGAAACATAATGACCTACTTCATCTTGTTAGTGATCAATACCTCGGAATTGTACAGAAGACAATGCAGGAGATTTGTTAAAGAAGTTAATATAGAGCTATTTGTAAGCCCAAAACGGTGACTTGTCTGGATTCTTCCGAAAAGGAAATTAATATTGAGGGGTGATGCAGCAAGCAGAGCACTGGTGAGATAGTAAAGATCCACACTCCTGAAGAAAAAATTAAGTAATTTTCACTTTCGTAAATCTGTGATTAATAGAACAAAGTGTGGAACACCTAAACTCACAATGAAAGAGGCAAAAATTAAATCTCCAACCTAATTAGAGCCTTGTCTTCACATTAAAATTTTCTTGTCTTAATAGGACTTGTTTAGAAAGAGTAACCAACAGTGAATACACAGGAAGTGTTCCAAGAGATTTTTTATACCGAATTAGCTCACACCAAACCCTTCTCCAGCAATTTAGTGGCCATACAAGAGCTTCTTTGCCTGTTTTCAAGACACTGGGATAGAGCAGCAGAACAGCTAGACTTTGGCCAAATGTGATCATCAGATGAAGTGTTGATTACTCCACATAAACAAATGTATTCATCACAAAAAAATCAAAACCATAATGCTTAACAAAATGTGAATCTTACTGTGGAACTAAATGCTTAGCTCTTTCAAATCACTCTTTCCACTGATTAAAATATGCACTGTGTAAACTGATAAACCAGAGAAAGGAGTTAGGAAGAATACATTTTTGAACTGGTTTTTGGTCACTTTCACGTGCAAACATTTTTAGTCTGCAAATAGAAGAATGTCTTATGTCTAAGGAAAAGAGAGTAGCAAGACAAAAATCAAATTATGCCTCTTTTCTTTAAAAGGCATTTCAAAACTTTGATACTTAATTCATACATATAATGAATACATTTTAGATCACTGCAACAGTATCCCCACAGAAGAGATTTCTTCTGGTCAAACAAAAAGATTAATTATAAAGCTTGGAATAATACTCAAAATGAAGTAATAAAATATCACCTTGAATTGTTACAATGAAGTCTTTATTGCAGAGTAAGAAGTGAACCTTGCTTACACATTACAAACAGGTATGTGTTTATCTGACAATTGTGCCAAAAAAAAGTTTATGACTGCAGCAGTAAAGAACTGCTAGCATTACTTATACTCTACAAGAGGAACACAAACTAACTTCATCCTTTAGCCACAGAGGTTACTTCAAAGGCATTAAATGCAGTAGAGAAGTGCATGTTTTCATCAGAAACTTGCTCCATGGAACGTGCTCAGTCTATCACACATGGAAGCACACTTAGGACTGCCTGACACCATTATGAATGGAGCTGCTGGCTTATTGCAGATTGCAACATTTTTCATTTCTCTCTGAACTAAAAAATAAAAAATAAAAAAAAAAGGAAGTAGATGAGGTACATCACCAGACACTTCATATAAATGGTTATTTGTCTTTTCTTATTCAACAGCTCGCTTTTGTTTACCTTGCCCTGCATACACTTTGTCCCTGATATCACAAAAGGGGCCAACTCAGCCACGCTGCTTTCAATGAGATTCCTTCCCCCTGCTGAAAAGCACGGTGCTCAGACACCACAGGGCCAGAGACCAGCAGCTCAGTACTCAGAAAATGCAGCTTTGCTCTAACCTTTACAACCCAGAATCACAGCGTGTCCTCTTGGTACAAGATTCAATACACACATCCTCAACCTGCCAGCAGTGGGATCTCAAGGACACAAAGCCAAATATAATGGAAGACAGGGTTATGCAGGAAACCAAGCAGAACACACAAATGCTCCATTGCTTTGCCATGTAGTCACAAAGCCACTGTATTCGTGTTAGGTGTAGCAATGGACTCAAACAAGGACTGCACCAGCTCAACACACAGCGACCTCCAAGCTGCATTGCTGTGCTCTTCAGGACACACCCACAGCTGTTAGAGCTAACACGATTTCACACTGTCTCTAATTTTCAAAATAATGCATTTTCAATGGTGCATTTTTTTCCTTGCCATTTCACATGGGATTTGCATTTCTTAGAAGTAACTGGCTTCTGTGGACTCACATACTTCATTTGAGTCATACATTAAAGCCTTCTCTGCTGTTTAACAGCCATCCCCTTTTAATAAGATCCACCAAGAGCCACAAACAAAAGGCATCAAAATAAAGAGCACAGGTTTGCATCTAATTTGATGCAGACATCAAATAACAATCAAATACCAATGCTTCAAAAAGTAGCACTGAAAGCCACTTCTTTTTTCAAGTCTTAGCTCTTAGTTTCCAAGCAATCAAATGCAGCCAAATATGATAAGTGAAGCTCTACAAATACAATACCTAGGAAAATGATTGCAGCACAGAACAGGTAATTTGCATTCTATATTTAGCCTGTGTGCATACGTTACTGCTGACAGGAAGAGCTAGTAGAAATGCCTAAAAGCATTTAAACCTGAGCCTGGGCAAAGAACTTCTTCACAGTAAATACAAGATGAAATATTTAAACAGATGAAATTTCTGTTTCGGAGGGGCTTACATCTCACATGTTTCATCACAGATTATCACAAGTGTATGACAAGTTTTGTCTTAGTAGATGGAAACAGCTTGAAGCTACCAGCTTCAGAGAAACGTGAAACTGCTGGTTCATTCGGAATGAAAATGTGGACATACCTTCCTAGATTGGTAGATTAAAGATACAAGATTGGAACCCTCTGCTCTCTCTGGAGTGGAGAACAGAAGCAGAATCACTCAGTGACACAGATCAATACATTTCCTATGAAAAAGGGGGAAAGCAACAAGCTTACAGTAGTTAAGAAAGAAGGTGAAAAATAAACGTTGATAAATCTACACCGTGTTTTTTTCTCCTTGCATGCACCTAATCTGGATAGGTACTAGTTTTCCCCAAACCTGAGAAGATGTAAAAGCTTCTCTCTTGTAAAATAAAATACAGACAGTGCTTAATGGGATCACCAAATGTGAATGAAATGAAATATGTCCTTTATTTCTAATGCATACTGGTTGTACTGCCACTATCTCTTTCAGTCACTGTGGATTCTTTCAGTCTCTGAAAATGTCCCCAGTCTGTTCCAGCATTTCAGGAGAGAGAAAAGCAAGGGGCATAGCAACGTCTGGAGAGCAGAACAAAGCATGGCAAGCTGCAGAGGAAGCCACTGGGCCTGCAGCCTCTCACAGCTGAGGTGCTGTGGCATATGAGAACCAGTGCTGGGGCCCAGCCAGAGCTGCTGTGCTGGACAAAGCCATGGGGTCCCCACGCCCATGGGACAGATCCTGAGAAGTACCTGATGACAACCATCCAGCAAACCAATGAAGCCTGCCTTTTCAAGCCATTTCTACAACTAAACCTAACGTAGTGTCAAGCACACAATGAGAACAATTAGGAGAGGAATAATAAAAATTCAAACGCTTTTCCCCTAATCTCTTGAGCCTATAATAGTCTCAGAAACCACTTACAACAGATGTGCTGTAAGCTGAACTGGCTCAGACAGCGCAGAGATGTAAGATGGTGCTATTCTTCCAGCAGACCCTGCAATAAAAACCTCCCAACCTGGTTTCAGCTGAAGTAACCAGCAGTCATTGGGATTAGGCAGCCACCGTTCAGAAGATCCCACATCACATCCCCAATTCATACCTTCTGCCAAAAGATCCTTGTAGCGTAGGTGCAAGGAGACAAAAATATAACCTCTTTTTTTTTGAAAAGAAAAGATGGAACAAGGAAAATATGACTTAAACTGAGGAAATTAGTTCATCAGATTTGTAGAAAGAAAAGAATAAAATACAGTGGAACCAACTTTCCACAGATATCAAATCTACTTCATAAAACAATTTTTGCCAGACTTGCTCTTCCCATTTGCCTTCAGGTTTGTTACCAGCTATGGTTCCTAACACTAATGAAATGGTGAAGAGAAAGGAGTTGTTGCTTAACTGCTTTTTACAACAAGAATAATACACAGAATGTTACGTGATGCTGACTGTGTCCTCTCACTGAAGTCCCAAGGAGCCTACAACCCTTTACCAATATGGTATGGTACTGCCTGGAAAGTATGTAAGGATACAGAGCTGAACTGCAACAGTCCTTTCACAACAGCAGTGCTGACCTGAACACACCTCTGTCAGAGTGGTCTTGCTGCAAAGAGGTCATCTGGGCTTCCCTTCCTGCTACTACAAAGACATCTCAGAGCCAACAGCACAAGGACTTGTTCTAGACAGCACAGCCATCTTTCTGAGGGCAGGAGGTAGGAATGCTTAAATGGGTGTTGATGGTGTCAGATTTAGAGTGACTGAAACCATCGTAGTGCACTCACAGGAGACAGAAAGCAACAACTCAATCACCATGGTTCCACTCAGTATAATCATTTGGATTAGACAATTCCAAATCTGCACTGTTGGAGTTTGGATTTCTGCTAATTGGAAAGTTTCATTACAGTTATACACATCATGATACAGATCCTACTAACCTAACAAAGAAAAGTACTCACTCAACTTTACACTGAGTCTTGCCTCAGCCATTCTAGTTTCATTTAGAGCACCCGATGTAAATCTGTCCGCTCCTACGAAGTATGAATCTTCTCATTCCAACAGGCAAAGTTTGAATTCAATGTTTCTGTAACGAGCTTCTCATTCCATCATGATCCTGCTGCTACTTATTTCCAAAGGCAACACAAACACTTTATAAATGAGCTAGTTACCAGTTCTACTTCATCACAGCATCAGAGAAAAGTACTCATTCACAAAATTTCTACTGAGCTAGTGAATGGGAAAAAAATGCCACAAATAAATAAACCCTACTTCTGAAGGAAGTCTACAGCTCAGACAGGAATTAAGAACATGTTTATGAAGGCTCTCCATCCACGATCTGTTCCAAGAAAGTAATCTATTTACGTAAGTTCTACATTCAGTGAGGATGCCATCTTCAGAAACAAATAGGAGTAGCTTCAGAACAGTAAAGCAACAGAAATGCAAGAGCTCATTCTGCCTGAATGTAATGAACTCCGTAGAGACCCTATGGCACAGGGTGTTCTGTCATTCTGAAGTTGTAAGTAGAAGTGTTGTACATTTTCCATGGGAAACATAAAATCAAGAAATAAAAAATTCACACCTTGTCTTCCATGACTAATGAAGGTAACGAAATAAATGAATTTTCACACCCCATTGAGCCAAGGATCTTCTACAGAATAATCTCTGAAAATTTTATTTGGAATCATTACAGAATTGTATTATCCTTTCAGAAAGTCTGGAACGTGTAATTGGTAATGGCTCCAATGCCTGCTATTAAATAATGGACTTTCAGAGTTTCTCCTAACTACTACATCCCATGCTACAAGGAAGCCCTCAGTTCATTTCTGAATGGTTTGGGTACAGCCATTGAGTCCCCATCCTTCAGTATGGTTTGTACCAACCAAAGTGCATGTGACAGCACATGTAACTGCCTCTTACTAACATCAAGGGAAAAAAAGATTACATACCCAAGTCATTATTGGAGTCTCCTGTTTACAGAAAAGCAAAGGGCAGTATTTCACAGTTCAGCATGGTACAACAGCCCCATCACCTCCATTATTAGCTATGCACACTGATGTGGCCTGGAGAATTTCCAGGCTTACTCTTACCAGCGACACTTGGATCGCTGAGATGACATCAGCACAGAGGTTGCTGTAGGACATCCCCAGGACCACATCACTCCTGAGGGTGTCATCCAAGCATCACCACAACCTAATACACTTCTTCTCTTTAAATATTTACTGTCAGAGAAAAAGAGGAGGGACTGCAATTTCAAATAAAACATTAGGAATTGCAGCACCACTGAGCTACTGGCACTGGAATTCTGAATACATCTATCATCGCTCAACTTATCTGGAAAAAGACCTTTTGTTCTCAAACTTTCTCCTCCTTTTTTTCCATAAAAGTTAAAATACTTATGGAGTTCTAGAACTTTTTAGTTAGCATATTCTGTGACAAATGAACTGAAGATCCAATCTTATGTTTTAAGCAAGATATTTTTAGAAATAGAAAACTAGAATTGCAGAGTAAGCTAATTCATCACTGCAGTGTACAGAAAGAGATAATAAAAGGATGCAAACCACTCTGCAAAGCTATTCCCTTGGTTCTAGCATCCCTACCCTGTCTTTATGGCACTTAGGTAGTATTTACTCCAGTCTGCACCAGGGTGGACTGGGAATCATCAAGCCACAGACCAGAACTAAAGCACTATCAAGGCAATGCAAACTGGGATTCCAAACAAAGATTCCAACATCTCTTGGAAGTAAGAGCTGCAGACAACTCAAGAAGGGAGTGAGACATCAGTGCATCCTCCCGACTACAGAAATCAGCTCTAAAGAAGTGTTGGAATTTCAGATAGACTGCTTTGTTTAAACACGAGCCACTGTTACTTATTATTTAATCAATAAAGAATGCTGTCAGTGGGGTAAGATAAAACAAGTAATCCGTATATAGGATTTTTGAATTCCCACTTAAGGCCACATAAACAACTATGTTGCACATGGAGGTAGATAGCTCAGGTTCTGCATTCAGCCACAGGGCCCAAGCACCTACAGAAGACATCCCATTGCTGTCATGCCCACAGGCTTTGGGAACTTTCTCTCAGAGTGTTCATAATGCTATTTCCACCAACAAAGACAGTAGCACAGAGCAGTACAAGGGTATATTCAGGAAACAATGCTACAGTGACTAGGCCAGCTAAATCAAGTGCCTCATTTTTAAAAGGATACAATGATATTTTGCAGGAGGACTCTACAGGTTACCAGATTTTCATTGAGTTCAAACTCAAATATCTGTTATACTCCCGGTAATCACACACTAGAGTCATTTGTTTGCTTGACTGCACAAACCACAAAGCTGTCAAATACATTAAGAATTTGTAAAACAGCATAAAAAGCAACGAGGAGAGTATGAGAAGAGAGTCGTTTTTATCCATTCTGAATTGCAAGTGCATCCTGTTTATTTCACTAATTTCCAAAATTTAGTTTGGAAACTAAACATTATCTATGGATTGATTTCTCATTTTATTCAGAAAAGTTCCCAGTTTTGAATAAACTGGATATCCTTTTGCAGTCATCAGGCACAAGTAAAACAGCTATCAGGCAGTAGCCTGAAGGCACAAGTCACTCAAACTACACATCACTTTCACAGAAGGAGTTAAGTAAGCTTCAGCAGTAGTCCAGAGTAACACCACAAATGATGCCACAAAGATGAGGCAATCAGGAATTGCAATGCTTCTAAACATAAGGCAGAGGATTCCTATGGCAAGCTTAAAATTAACAGGATCCATTTTACTCATCTGATTTGTGGAGAACAGTCTCTTAGGAAAAGAAAGCATACTGTATCATCTGCTTCTTTGTGAAAGCTCCAGGTTTCCAAGGTTAGAAAATAGAGCACAAACTTGAAGAAGGCTTCCCATGTAGTAATATGTAAAATGCAATTCCTGGAGCCTTCCTTCTGTAAGATAATAAGCCATTATTAAATGTTATCAGGAGTCTCTGTAGGAAATGCTGAAGATTAAATTGGTCTTTCATCAGGAGTCTGAAAATAAGGAAGTCCTGTGCACGGCAAAACCCCTCCTTGTTAGGAAGACCTGTTACAATGGTACACAAATTTCTAGCATCTGAGGGTTACAATCATGACAATAATACAGGTTGCTTCAGTTTTTATTTCAACCTCTTTGCCAGAGCAGGTTTATTTTCCAGCTAACACCAATTAACCCAGTTAAACAGAATTAAGCCATTATTTGGGGTGGGAGGGAATAAAAATAAAATACAATACCCTTAAGGGCTTTCTTCTAGGATGAAGTCTTCCAAAGTGAAAACGCACCAGAGCATGACAAAATCAGAGGGAAGGAGGCCAAAACATTAGCTATGGCATGCTGATTTAGAAAGACAGGTTATGATAATTGCTTTTATACAGACCACTGTGGCATAATACTATTTGAGATTAATGAGTAGAGATTAGATTTGACAATATCAGTTTCACCTGTTGCCCTGCCCTGGCTCAAATGCATATTTAGAACAAGCAGTCTTAAAATACAGCAAGTACCGAGGAGACAAAAAGGCCCTTGGAGATCTAAAACAGACAAAACAAGACACAGATGGAAAATTGATCTTCTGTCCTTCATCGGTTTGACTGAAGACAGAAATTGACTTCCTGCAAGTCATTAATTACACCTCCCAAGCAAAAATTAATCCTTTGTGTGTGGCTATCACGTTACCTTTCATTACGCAGAGGACTGAAATCACACTGCTCTTGCTCACCTCACCACATTTCCTGCACCCTGGGAAGGGGAGCAGTGACATACTGCCCACATTAGCCTAAGCCATTAACAGTGGCATCAGCTACTGCTGCTATTCTTACTTCTGCCTTAATTCCTCTGAGACATAAGGCCCAGTTTTCTTAAAAGCAGCCATTCACCCAGGAAATACAGACAAAAGAAAAGGGACTTCACTCACGAGGTGAATACAAATGAAGCACAGACCAGCATTTGGACCTTGTCTTCTGTAGTGAATGAAGTAACAGGAGGAGCTTTGAGGAACAGCAGTGCAGTAGGTAGCACCTAAGGATTCTTCTCAGCAGCAGGTGTTACCAGTGCTGGGAAATGCCTCTCACAGCTTGCAAACACCACAGCAGAGGCAGCTGGCATTGATGGAGCAAGCGGAGATGGTCCCACAGAGCCTTGGGCTGGTGGTCAGAAAGCCCCTCCCAAGCCAGAGGGCTCAAAGCCAAGACATGTGCACCATGGTGCAGGGCAGGCAAGTCACCAGCAAAGACTCATGGATAAGTTTAAAAAAAAATAGCCAAATTCTTCAAAGGAGAAAATCAAAGCCTGTCTGTCCTGCACTACGTATGACAATACTCCTAAGTCCCATGCACAACACTAGTTTGAAACAGAAACAGGTTTGTTACAGGAACCTTACACACCTTACACAGTCTTAGTATTGGAAAAGCCAGTTGTTACCATCCTGCCCTTCGTTACATTTGTCATTACCACCCTCTGAGTCACACACTTCCATAGGCATAAGACAAATAGGTATCACAATTCCAGTAAAAGAATCCTCCCCATGGAAATTTCCAAATGACTGCGAGTTTACAGGCTCTGTATTTCAGAAGGACCAAAATAACTGAGAGTAGATTTTCACATTCCCCTTTTGTCCATACAAAGCTTTGCATATGCACCCTACAAATGATGGCTTGTCAGTCACTCATGCTCGCAGACACATTTCTCTTCTGCTGGCACAAGCAGGCTACATGCAGCCACCTTTGCCTGTGCATTGGTGTAAAAGAACAGCGTACAAACATCTCCCTGACATTAGAAAACAGACTGCAATGGAGGAAGAATTGAACTGACCAATTATCTCAATACGTGGTTTTAATTACCTCTAACTTGTGGCAGTCTGTTCACTTTCATCTTTCAGATGAGACCTGAAATATCCATACCCTGGGTCTGCTTTGGACAAAGAAGATAGCTTAGGGCCTTTTGGAAAAAGAACAGATTCCTGCCTTGTTGTCCTTGGCTGCTGCAGTCCTCTGAGGTGGCTCCCATTCAGGAAAGCGACAGGCTCACAGACTGGGAGTTAGGATGGAAATTGTCAAATGAATGCAAATATTGCTGCAGATCTTTTAAATATTAGTAAAAAAAAAAAAATCCAATGGTTTTTTTTTTATTTTCCACAGATAATTACCAAAAAGCACCTGCCTACCCAGCAGTCCTTAAAAGTGAAACAGTGCTGTTATGAAAATCCCAGTAGATACATAGGTTGCCCCAAAAGGAATGCCTCCTGTTTACTTCCATGGAAACTACAACCGTTACAAAGAGCACAATAAAACTATTCGACAGACAAAATTCTCAGCTCCAAATCACTGTTTCTCAACACAGTCACCACCATGACCTGTGCGTTTTCACCAGTGATGAACAAGAGCCTGCATGCCACGCTGATAAAAGTCTGCACCAGCAGAGGTGACTCACTCTAGCCACTGCTGAAATGCACTACCCAGCACTGTGCTCACATCCACTATTTGGTCTCCAGAAATTAGTTTCATTTTTTTTCCACTTGGAAGAATTCAATTCCACCCCTTTGCTTCATATGCACTTCTGTGTCAGATGCCGTTCTGTCAGACTGCCCCTCTGCTGCCGTCTGTCACACGGCAACAACATGGAATGAGATACTGGATGGAGGGTTCAACCTCTACTGCCACTGCACCAACATCTGCCACTGATGTTGTGGGCTATAATAAAATAGGAGGCATTACTTTCAAAGCAGCCCTCACAGAAAAGAAAAAAAAAAAAGTAAAAAAAAAAAAAGAATGAAAAAGGAAAGGAAAAAAAAAAAGAATGAAAGAGTAACAGAGAGATCTCATTGGAGAAGCCAAAAAGACCAGTTTGAGATGAAACGGATCAAGTGACTGTGTTACCATTTAAAACACAATCTATCTGAAAAGCAACCAAAGGAGTAAACCATAGATTGCAGAATTGAAAATGGATTTGGGGAGAACTGTTTAATCCCTTTGTTTAACAAATCACACAGCTGCTGTCAGGTTGGCCCTTTGTAGGGCTTCCTAAGTGGACTGTCTTTTCACCCCCAGCTCCCTCTGCACAGTGGCCACAACCCAGCCCTTAAGGTCTGACCAAGACTCCAAAGAGTTTTTATGGGAAGTGGCAGCTTCAAAATTACATTTCATGGCATCTCCTTACTTCACGTATAAGAAACAGTATGTGAGCAATTCCATGCTTTTAAGAATATCAATTCTGAAGCACCGGGTTCAAACCCAAAGAGTGAGAAATATCATGCTCTTTTTTATAAACATGGCAATTATGTATTTCAAGTTACTGGTAAGCCTTTGCTGTAGCTTAGAGACAAAATGGGGTATGGAACCAGATCAGTGCATCTGAAATCTTTCCATCTTTACCAAGTTGTCATTTCCTACTGTTAATCATCTGCCTCAAATATAATCCAACCATTTACATTTGCAGACACCTGAATCCCTCACCTTCACTCAAACCCAAGGATCAGAGCTCCTTTCTCAAGCTGCAGCACTGAGGATTAGGACAGGTGCAAAGTAAGCCCATTACTTAAAGAAGAAAGAAAAATCACCCTGAATTAGCAGCGTTAGCTGCCAAAATTGATGTGCTTGCATCCCGGTGACCCCTGCAGTAGTTTAGAGGCGAGCAGCCGCAGAGTCTAGGAGCAGGAATAGGCCCCCAGCCCCAGTGCTGCCCAGGTGGAGCTCAGCCCCCACCAGGGGCTGCAACTGATGAAGCCACCTCAGGTCTGCCCACCCACCACCATTAGCTCCATGGAGATCTATCTTCAGCTCGGTTCTGAAAGCCAACTCCATTTCCTTCGCAGTGGGAGAAGGATTTCTGCACTACTTCATTTGAACTGGTCAGTCATGCACCAGGAAACAACACTGGAAAAGGTGGGGGTAGAAAAAGGGTACAAACAGCCATGAGCAGTCCTAAATAAGCAGTTCTCAGTAAAATGCTAGCAGCCAGAGAACCCAGAGGGAAAAGCAGCAGTGAAGACACGGGGCTCCAGAACCCATGACCTGCTTGTAGTGCCTGAAACATCTGATTAGAAACCAAGGAGCAAAAAGTGACCTCTGCATTTACAGGAAAAAAATGCTTCTCTTGTTCTGACTAAAAGGTTTTCTTCAAAGGACAGGCAAATTCCTAGCACAATGTCACTGAACCTTCACCGTGGCTTTAGTGAAAACAGTCCAGAAATGATATACCCTACAGACACTAAGTGTATTACAGACACTGTTTCATCACGTGACATATTAGACACTGTCAGGGCATCACTGTACTCAACATCTGCCCCTTCAATAACTACCTTTGCTTCTACCGACAACCTATTCCATCAATAGGCAGTTGTGAAATAGTACTCACTTGTGTGACTGGCATGCATATCTATCAGTATGTATCTAATATCTATCTAATCATATATCAACTTAGGTTTCTTGTTTACTGCAATTATACATATATATATATATTATGATTATACATATATATATATATAGTGCTTGATTTAGAAAAAATAAGTTATATAGGCCACATTCTCAAGACAAAATAACAAGCCCCTCCAAACACAGCTGTAACCTCCTGTGCCCATCTGCAGGACACAGCACAGAACCCACCCGCTCCTCTTCTTAAGGAAGGCTGCAGCTGGTCTCCAGAGGGTTCTAAATTAAGGCAGGAATGCAGCACAAAATGCATGTGCATGAATTCAGATCTCTCCACACCCACTGAGATACATCTCCAGAGAAACGAGAGTACTGCAAGTGATGGGGAAATGGGCACTGTGCTACATGACACTCAGATCAGAAAGCAACGTCTAAATGGGTTTCACGAGTTAACTAGTCTGCTTTGGAAACTCTCAGTCATATCTGCTTGATAAGAACCCTGGAATATTAAATAATCCATATGCTAAATTATAGCATGCTTTCTTTTACAAAGCAACAACATTACAGAAAGTCAAGAGGATACAACTGAAGGCTGCAAATGGTGTTTACAAACATACTTGTAAATAAAATGAACAAAATAGAAAATTCTTTCAAAACGACTGAGGCCTCAAAGAGAAGAAAAGCAAAACGATGTTCCCAAACAGACCGTATTTACACCTTTAAATAACTTTGCCTGTTGGAATTCAAAGATCAGATTGATGCATGTGATCCGTATGGAAAGACAAACCCAGCAACCAGCATCCAGTTCCCGTACCACTTGTGTGCTCTCGTTTTATTTCTCAGTCGCTGAAGTAAAACAAAACCTCCTGGAAGTAAAGTGCAAAGGCTGCCAGTTCCCAGAGGACTTTGCTGTTGCAAGGAATCCTGCCAGCAAGCTGCAGCTTCACAGTGCACCCTGCCCAGCCCTGACTTCTCAGCAGTTTTGTGGTGACCATATCCCCTGGCAGCACGGGCACCAGGAATTCCTTTCCCTGCCTGAGCTCTGCAGGTTTCACTTTGCTAGCAGTGACACATGCAAAAAGGCCCAGCAAGAAGTTCTGCTCCAGGAACTTCCACTGGAATGCCAGAGCTCAAATATCATGCTCTAAATCGTAATTCAAGATGAAATCTGGATAGGTACACTGTGGTGGTATTCATACCAGCATATATCCAAATCACCATTTATTTATCTGCATATATAAAATGATGAAGGATGAAAAGAGTTTGGTCCTTTAAAAAAAAAAAATTCACGTTAAAATTTAACAGCAAAAAATTCCAAATTACTAAACCATTCTACAGTCTGACTGAATAATGTTGAGCTATATTGATTTAATGATATTTCCTGGAACTAAAGCTATCCAGTATGTTATTATGTATTTACAGAAAATAACAGAACTAGAAATCTACTAGTGCAGGTTAATCAAACTGTCAGCAAACCTTCTCTGCTGCACAGCATAATCCATGCAGCAATCTCAAAATACATTATAGAGCATTTTATAAACCAAATAAATTCAGCAGATTTTATTTTATAAACTACTATCCACTGAACAAAGCATTGTTGCCTCTAAATCACTAGTTATTTTTTAGGACTGAAAAAAGTCTCTTTAGCAGGAGCAGGATCTGCTAAAACCTCAATCCTTGTACCCACAGATAGAGTGAGACACAAAGCAGCTTCAGGCCACAGCAGTGGCACAACTGCAGGCAATGGGGCCAAGCATATCAGTGTGGATACTTTAAAAGACCATTTTATCTGCTTTTTCCTAACGAAGTTGCTTAGAAAAGCTCAAATTCCTTCAAAACGAGGGAGCAGGAACTCCAGCAGGGTAAATCCCACCCCAGTCAGAGCTGCCCAAATGCTGGTCCAGTATGTCTTCTACCTGTGCTTACCATAAGAAAGCTGGAAATGCAGAGACCCTGGTGTCCAAAGGTGTTTCAAAGGTGTTCCAAAGGTGTGCAAGTCCCTGCAGCCATGACACTATGCCTCCTACTGACTCACACCAATAACACCAATTGCAATCAGGGCCGACCTGCAAGTCCTGCCCCAGAGAGGAGAAGCTGATACTCTCTGAACGTGGATATTCAAATATCTTGCTACAGTCCCCATGGGCTGCCTTCACCTCTTGAGCCCCGTTCGGACAGCCTGGTGACAAGCCTGCAATGCTAAGCACTGCACGGGCCATGAATCACACTGCGGTGGCGGTTACTCACACAGAAAATGCATGACAAACTCATCCAACGTGCTGAGCTCAGTACATCTCTGTCCTATAAGGTAACTAAGATTATTAGTTTAAATTACAAGGCAGTAGGCTTGCATTCAAATTTTAGATTATAATATAGGCCTTGGTTCAAGCGTCACTGAAATCAGTGGAAAGATTCAGAAATGCTTCCGAAGGCTTTGGATTGAGCTCGTGGAATTTACCGCCTCATTTCAGACTACTCATCATAAACCAACGACCTCCCGGGTAGAAAAGTCAAAAGAAGGGACTGCAAAGGCCTCAGATTACATCATATGGATCCAGTCCTCAGTAACTACTCATCTGGTCTTCACAACGCTGAGTCCTTGACCTCTGTGTTTCCACACTCCTTACCTGGATTTACAAAGGTCCCTCCATGTATTTTCAGGCGCTTTGGTGCAGGACACCAGAACACCCAAATTCACACCTCTCACCATACAAATCTAATTCTACATTCAAAGTTCATCTCCGTCTCTTCTCCTGAAAGTTGGTGACACCTGGCAAAATATTACAGGAAATTTCATCCCAAAACCATCACAATACAAGGGCTGCTCTGAAAGTAATGCCTCCTATTTGATGATGTTGGTTCACTACGTCAGACATTGATGCTATGGCAGTAGAGGCTGAACCTTCCTGCCAATATCCCATTACACGTTGCTGCCATGTGACAGATGGCAGCAGAGGGGCAATCTGACAGAACGGCACGTGACATGGAAGTGAGTAAGAAGCAGAAGTGGGAAACTGAACTCCTCAGTGCAGAAAAAATGGCACCCACTGACACTCATTGACTCTTGCTGAACATTTCTGGAGACCAAATAGTGGATGTGAGCATAGTGAGGTGCTGGCTGGTGCATTTCAGAAGTGGTGACAGAGAGGGGAAAGACAAGCCACGTTCTGGATTGCTGTGCACAGCTGTCAAAACACAAAATGAAGAGTTTCTAGATCAGCTCATCCACACAAAATGGTCATGAGTATGCTGAAAAACAGTGCTTTGTCGCTAAGAATTTGCTCTATCAAATAGTGCTATTGTGCTCATATCTGTTGTAGTTTCCATGAAAGTAAATAGGAGGCATTACTTTCAGAGCAAGCTACAAATACATACAAATTCTGCCCATATGCTACATAAATTGTGAAAAAGATTATTCTAAAGGATAAATTGCAGCATCTCTTTGTTGGATCTAGTTTCAATTTCTTTTTTTTTTTTTTTCTTTTTGCAGCTTACCGGAGCTTCTATCCAAAATGTGCAAACCAAACATTGTCTTGGATTTTAATCTTTTAATCTATACCATTCGATAAGGATGATGGGATAGTACGGATCCAATTTGGGCACATTTTCTCCACTAGAGTCTTGCAGAACTGATCTCCTAAATGTCACAAGATTTATCATTTTCTATCAGATGCTTCTCTCCTCCATCTGCCTATCTGTTTCTGAGGCACCAAGGACACACTGAAGGAGAAATGGAAAACTTCATGGAAATGAAAATTTAGCTGCCACGCAGGGGGCTCTTCTGATGTCGCTGCAGAGCAGAGAGCTAAGGTGGCATCCCACAAACTTAATCCAAAGAAAAAGTTTTCAAGATATGTAATTTTTCAGCTACACATTTCAAGCACAGCTCATGGTTTTTTTCACTTCTGTAAAAAAAATAAATAAATCACAATAATAGTAAAATCAAAAAAACTTCCAGTCTTTCAAAAGGTTAAACTCTCTGCAGACTTGAAATTACAATATCATGGGTTTCTAAACAGTAAGGCACTGTCTGCTGGCTGCATCCACAGAATACCAAAAAGGCACACTGCCACTCCGTACGAGCACATCACACTAGGAAGCCACACATGCAGCATGCAGTACTTCCAGGATGTTTGCCCATTCTGAAAACAAACCACAACATGAGCTTGTGTGACCTGAGAACATGTGAGCACAGGCTCCAGAACATCACGTTGTCACTTCTTACTTGGAGTGTATTTTTAATATTTGAGGACAAAATGAGACATATTTATTCACTGAGAAAGTGCAAAAACACTCAGTCACTGCATTTCTTCTATTATGCGATCACTCCAATATTTTCCTCCTGTCATAATAGCAATCGTACAGATGACTTGAATAATTAGGATGGCAGACAGTTTCTAACAGCCAAAAGATAACTATTCCTTCACCTGCTGCTATCTGATCAAATGTCAAAGATGTAATTTCAATGTAACCCTAGGTCTTCCTCCAATAATTCAGGTTCTGATTAGGAAAAAGAAGCTGACCTATGTTAAAAACTCCATATCTAAATGGGTTCTTTATATTAATGTACACTATTTGCATGCATTTTAAAATGAGCTTTTTACTTTGCCTCAATACTGATTAAAATTGTGCTTGCATAGAAAGTGTCCTTAGAAAAACACACAGATCTTTCAGACAGGACACCATCATATTTCAGAGAAGTATAGTGAAAGAATCAACGGATTTGAGCGTGACTTTGGAAGCAGGAGAATATCTCACAGCCACAAACTCGCAACTTTCAGAATTAAATGTATGAGTTGAGCAGGAAGCGGGACTGAAATGGATTTCATGGTAAGTCTTTGTTAGTCCTGACTGCATCTGATAATCGCTCTGAACATTCATCAGGTTTCTTCAATATATTAGTAAGGATTTATATGATTTCAAATATATGTCACAGTGGTATTTTTGTGATCTCCTCTATTTATGTCATTTGGGGAAACATAAAAAGGGAAAAGAAACAAATGAGCTCTGGAGCTCAAGCACACTGTAAGACATCTGAAGTCTATCCCGGAATGAAGAAATTCAGTTGAAGTTTGAGGGACTTTCTGTTAGAATAATCTTCAGATGGTATCATCTTTGTAAGGGAAAGACAACTGCAAGTCCAGCCATCTGCAGTCAACCACATCAGTGTTTTGGCTGCATCCAAGACCTCAAAGGACATTCTTTCAATGGGTTAACATGGAAATGTGGGCACAGAGGGAATTTTCTTGAAAGGAAACAGCTGTATCAATAAAACATACTTGCGAACAAGAAGCAATTTTCTCAACAAAATTACATTTAAGCTCTTGAAGCTGAAAGGGGGAAAAAAACCAACCTACTCTAACATATGCTGATGAGATTGCTCACAGACAGGGAGTATGCAGCCCGTGCTTCAGCCTGCTGGCAGCATCCTGCTGGAGCTCACAGCCTGTGGTCAGTGGAAGCAAAGAAGTGTGGTGAAGCCAGGAGCAGAGAGGAGAGGGCTGTGCTGTTAGAGCCAGGTGCTCCTTACGTAGCAGTAGCTACCTTGCTGCTGGCAAGGATCTAGAGTGCTTCTTGAACAGCTCTGCTTTGTTTACAGCCTTGTTTCCCGGATGTGAGAAACTAACAAATAAAAAAGGCCATAAGGAGCTGCACAAGACATGAACTCTTTTGCCCTTGCTGTCTTTAAAAGCAGCACAAGCTAAGAATTACTCAATAAACACACTCTGAGCTTTCTGCGACCACTCCAGGGCCAAGCAAAGCCTTGCATGAGGAAATAGTCTGAGTTTCCCATTCCCATTTTGCCTATGGATACAGTCCTAATCTCAAGTGCAGCACAGGTTTGCTCCTTTATTACATCTCCACTCCTATTATCTCAGTGTGACTCATTTCATATAATTAAGTGCAGCACACAACATGCAAAGCATTGCAGTGCAGCATCTCCATTTGCTTTTGCAATTACAGATAGAAAACAGTAGCAGGCTACACTGCAATCCTGACACAGGGTGCCTCCTTGAACAGACAGCTAACAGATATGTTTATGGTATGTTCACTATAATTCTACCTTTTCATCAATGCTTCCTCCATCTCTACAAGAGATTCTGCACTCCTACTAACTGACCATATGTATTTACATGGCACAGGCACACATTATACCACCAGCACTCTAAGTAAAGAAAAAACAGCAAAATACATTTGCAAGTCTTGGTCTTCAACCATCCTAGATGTCTACTGTAACTTCTTTACAGGCTGAGGGCTAGGAAATGCACATTACAGTGCTTGCAGCATCCTGCACACCTTCCAGAGAAGCTGCAGTGCAAGCAGCAGTGAGAGAGAGACAGCTCACACCAATTCCTCTCTGCTGCCACCCACCAAACTCCTGGGATCAGCCCCAAGGTCCACTGGATTGGATGGAGCCTTTGGCAGGCTTCACTCAGAAGTTTCATCCTCACTACAAGAAAGACATTGANGAAACGTGCTCTGAAAACCCTGTCTGAAAAGGTGACTGTATTTCCATCATTGCATCCCACTAGCATCTGAGCCCTGCATTCACCAAGAGCAAGGATGCTCCCAAGAGCATAAACACAACGTAATGTCAAAAGACAATTAAGATTTCCCCATATTTCTCTATTCTTCAAGCAAAATTCCAAATGTGAACCAGATAGGTTATCTAAAGGTCAAACAGTTTTCTTCACAAAACATTTTAAGCCAACAGTCATAAAAGGTGCAGAGACACAAGCATGGTATTTCACAGTGTAAGCTATTTCCCAGCAATGGCGGCCAGAAAGGATTTTTGCATCTCTAGGTTATAAGTAACTGCATTGGTTATTTAGGATGCACACAAGATTTACTCCCATAGGTCACTGTGCAAGATCAAGAACAATGCCCCACTTGCTAGCAAACAATGACACACACAGGTTCCCCCACACCACATGCAGAAATCTGCCTCCCTTGGTTTGGAGGAGGAGATGGAATTACTTGTAGCACTGTCACATACAGTATTGGTGAAGCCAGTTAATGCACATACTCAAGGGCAGGGCAGAGAAGAGAAGAGAAGGGAAGGGAAGGGAAGGGAAGGGAAGGGAAGGGAAGGGAAGGAACAGGGAAAAGAAGGGAGAGGAAAAGAAGGGAGAGGGAAAAGAAGGGAGAGGGAAAAGAAGAAGGCAAGGTGAGGTGAGGTAAGGCAGGGAAAAGATGTTTCCAACTTGACATTTTTCTGTCTGTGCTAACAAATTGTCCA
>VXAB01005053.1:313381-328511 GCA_013399175.1 Odontophorus gujanensis
AAAGAAAAGAAAAGAAAAGAAAAGAAAAGAAAAGAAAAGAAAAGAAAAGAAAAGAAAAGAAAAGATCAGTCAGTGAGAGCCCAGGAAAACTGAGAGCTTACTGGAACTATTTTCTGAGAAACACAGCAGGATCCAGAACTTCCCAGTAGTGTCTCCTCAGTATTTCTTGGTATTTCCCTGCTAGGCCTAAGTAGCTTCACCTAGCAAGGAAACACACGTGAAACCTTTGTCTTTTGGAGAAAAGTAACTTAACAGAAGTATTGCTGTAGCCTCTAATGTCAATATTTAATCAGTCAAGATGGAAAATAAGTACAGGTGTTCCCACATGGACCTCCCTCTGTGTATGGCCAAGGTGTGCTTCTAGAGCAGCAGGCTCTCGTGTCAGTGAATCACAACTTCCACGTCAAATGAAACCCATGACAAATGGCCTAGCATTAATATCAGCACACAGCCCTTCTCTGAGCAGCTTTCTGATCACATCCACGTGTCACTCCTCCAGCGGATCTCAGCCAGCTGACTCCTGCACCAGCACAGAGCTCCTATGTGCACCACTCATGGGATCTGCACGATGTGCAAAATGCCCCTTTCTGAGTAGGAAATGACAACATGGACATCCGTGTTGTTCGCATATTTAATAGTCTTTTTTAATGAGAAAAGAAACATGCAGATTCAAGCCATCCCCAAGCCAGTCACCTCTGACTAATGAAGATTTAGAGGAACTCCAATGAAGGCGAGCTTGTGCCCAAACCTTCAGGACTGTTCCCTTGAAACCTGCTGCTAAGACATCAGCTCCCAGATGGGTGGGACCACCAGGCCAGCACTCAGAGCACAGCATACTGCTGCTCCCAGGGCTGCAGGAAGGTCTCTGTACCACCGTCAGAGCATGGACATGTTATCCTGTGGCTCTCGGTGCACGTGGCACAAAGCTGAATTTACTCTGTGGATATGCTGTAAGCAGTAATCTATATAGGAAGAAATAACAACATAGAAGGCAGGATGCGTACTTAACACCGTAAGATATATAAGAAGGAGATGATAGAAAATTGTGTCACATCAGATTTTTACATAGCTAACTCAGTGCAAGAGAACGTTGCCCAGAACAAGCCTGGAAAACATGACTGTCGGTAAGAATTTATCCCTTGGTATTTCTGGCCTGATACTGTGCGGCACTGTTTTCTGCAACACAATGCACTATTTCATACACAAAAAGAAACACTGTCCATTGAAAAGTGACATGTGGTAGGAACATTCCTCTGCAAGACCGAAGTGATTTAACAATGAAATTCAGAATTATGTCATCTCACCATACTGTCTCTAAGCACACCAGAGCCAGTTAACCAACTTGTGTTTCCTGCATCACTGCCAGCCCGCTGCTTTTATTTCAGGTTGATACGCACACATGGTTGCTGCTAAGAATTAATGAGAAACACTAAGTGAGCGTCAACGTACACACCGTTGTTAAATGTGCCACTGTGTCAAAGGCATATTTTAATGTTGCATCATTTTTGTGTATCCAGGCTAAATTTTTGCCAGTTTGTGCCAATGGAAGTGGTAGGGGGATGATCACAGCAAAACTCACGAGGGGCATCGCAGCCACCCAGGGCTGAGAGCATTAAGGAAAATTCAGAGATACGCTGCTGGGCTGCTTACTTTGTCACTCAGCCATAAGCAAAAAGCCATGACTTTTTTGGCAGAATGCAGTTAATTATTAACTTTATTTATTATTTTACACAGCAAACTGTAACAATTCATGAAAAGCAAACAAATATCCATAATATCTGAAACCACACATCAATAATACTAACTCCCCAAACTGCAGATCACAGAATTATACTCCATTAGGCACATTGTTTCAGTAAGTGGCATCCATTTAGAAGACAAAAGCAAGCCAAAAATATACTTGTCCACAGAGAGATTCAACACGAGCAACTGGAACGAGTAATACAGCAAATCATGTAAACCTGAGATAAGAACGGAAACCAGATATGTCTCCACTTTTTTTTTTAATTTTTTTTTTATTTTTTAAGACAAACAAAAAAGATGTATCAATATGAACATACACAAGTGGCCACAACAGAAACACCAGAATGTTTGTGCATCTCTGCCACTGGGGCACTCCCAACACCCTGGGGTGAACAGCCCAGAATTGACAGTCACCGATCCCAACAGCACTTCAATAACTTCCTAAATCCAAGTATATATTTGTGCTATAATTTATACTATAATAACCCCCCAGTTTGCTCTTTGTTTTGCAAATAGTATCACAACAGTTGAATTGCCTTAAGCTGTTTGGGATTTTTTTTTTTCCAACACAACAATTTCGAACTGCCCACAGGGCTCTGACTGGCTCAGTTTTTCCTACAAGCGATCCTCGTGCTTTAGTAATAAATCCCAAGTCCTAATAAAATGTAAAAATACAGTATGAACATGCAAGAATCTGGATTGAGGGGACTGTTTCAGAGAAATGAGAAGGGAGAAAAGAAGGAAATTATAGTTTCCCCAAAAGATTTACTCCCTGAAGTCACAAATGGCTTCATCCAGCTTGCTTCAGCATCTGCATTGCTTAAAACTGACATGGTTTGGTGTTAAAGGGTCATTTCCCTAGTCTTCTCAGATATCTGAAGCAGTTTTAACATTATGATGCAACCTAAAGCAATAGCTCAGAAATTGGAAGGAGGATCCCGTGATGACATCAGCTCGTGGTTGAAAAAAAAAATAAAAAATAAAAAGAGAAACAAATGACCGAAGTACAGAACGTCAAAGGCTTTTAACAAAACAAAGTTTTATTAGCACATCTGATTAAAAGCAAATGCTCATTTTGGAAACTATGCCACACCACCAGCTGCACATCACACCACCAGCTCCACGTTGCACTGCCAGCCCATGCCACACCACCAGCCCCACAGGCTCAGGAACTCTGCATCTCGCAACACTCCTCAGAGACTGCAGCAACAGCCAGACGGATGTTCACTCTTTTTCTTGCAACAGAAAGTGTGAATGCCAACATCTGAAACCTCCACATCCCAAGGCAATGTTCTATTTACCACTGTCTTAACCTTTTGTCAAACAGATAACTTCAAGGAAAGGTGTGCTTTATTTACTTTCCCATTAGGAAAGAAGAACAGCAAAGGGCACAGCAAAAGCCCCACAGGTGGGACAGAATCCAGGCTTGCTTGTGTTCTTTGACTGACATTCTTTTCTTTGAGAAAAGCTTCAGTTTTAAGGCTTCTGTTGTGCTGTCCTTTCAAAAACAGCCATTTCCATTCACGGCTGAGGCACTCAGGCTGTCCCTGTGCTGGGAAACACAACTGGGCAGTGCACGGAGTCACGCGCTGCCGCTGCCCCACATCGTGCCTAGCAGTGAGCACTCTCCCTGACACAGTTCAGACCCAAGGCAGCCAGCACTGCCCCAGATAACACCTGGCTACAGCTCAGGGGCCAGCAGGCAGCACAGATCGCTGACAGGAGGCAGTTGGGTTCGGGCCATATGTAGCACATGAGCAGAGCCACGGTGTGAAATGGGCTGAGGCACCAGCCCTCCCCTGAGCAGTGAGTGCTTGGAGCTTCAGGCACTGCTTTCACAACACACAAAAAGACACAACCACCCCACGCAGGAAGGGCAGCAGATGGACTCAACTCTTGCTTTACGTAGCACAGCGTAACTATGAGAAACTGGGGAGAAAGTGGTCTAAGGAGTTGTTTTATCAGGTGTAACACTAACGTACCTCACACAAACTTGAACTCTGGAACAGAAATGAGACATCGGATGTGTAAACTGCCATGTGATGATATTTAAACTAGAGATGGGCTTCAAAATTTCTGAAGTAGAGAGTAGAAGAGTCACATACAAATCCTGGTGCACCAAGCCACACATTCCCAATTTAGGTGCATCTTTTTTGGTAAAGTTATTTGCAGAGACATGCTCATTCTAGCTGGGATTCAGCTGCCACCATTCCCCTCTGACACAGCCACAAATGCCACTGTCCCCATGGCAAGAGTGAATGAGTGCCCCCAGGTCCTTCAATCCACAGGGCAGCAAAATAACGACAGCGTTAACACACACAATGGAGAATTCACACAGCTGGGCAGCAGAACATACCTGTGGTCACCCCAGGTCTGCCCACAAGAGAAGGGTCCGTGCAGGCAGCTGGGGAGATGCCACACTGAGAGATTCCCAAAGGAACAGCAGAACATATCTGAAGGTAAACTGAGCCTCTCGTGCTGAAGAACAGATGCTCGTAGCTTTATTACTAGAAGTGTTCCAACTTTATATTTTTCCTGTTGTCCACTGGAGATTATTACTGTTTTTTCCTTCACTGTCAGTGCCAGATAGAAAAAAGGGCAAGAGGGAATAAGAAGAACCATGTGTTTTTAAGACCGCAGTTCCTGCCTACTAAATGTTACGGCTACATCCAGAATGCTATTTACCCAGCTATAAAAGTGGGAATATTTAGCCCAATAAAAGGAAAATTTTTAAGGATCTTCAGGTTTTTTAATTCTTCAGAACTTCTCTTGCAATGTATAGTATTACTGTATTATAATCAAATATTGTTTAGATGACTTTTAAAAATATGAATAAAATTATTCCAGATGTGAAAGTCTTTGAGGCCAGAGAATTCAATACTACATCACTACTGGAAAAATCACAGGGCTTTAAAAGAGCTGCAAAAGCAGGTTTTGTGTCCTCTTCAGAGCTACTGGAATTCACAATGCTGCCTCCAGCACAGCCTCACAAATGGCTGAGGTGCCTTACACAGTCTCAGTCTTCTTCACACTGAATCCTCTATGGCACAAGTTTGCTTCTGCTATGGTTGTTAGGGCACTCTTTCTTTTTGTCCTGCCCAGGCAGAAGCTCTCTCCTCTTCTAGCTGTGGGTCTGTAATACAACCCTATTCAGCAGAGTCCCTAACCATTTAAGCCTGAAGTCTATGCCCAATTTCAACTGCGTGTTTCAGTTCCAACTGACTTAAGTATGACTTAAACCCATAATAAAAATAATACGTCCCATGAAACTACGTTTGTACCTTTACACTTCCATAAGGAAAATAAATATAAACCACTGTTTTTCCAATGTTGCAACAGTACTCAGATACACATTTTTTCTATGTGGACATCTTTCTGCAATTTCCGGTCCAGCCAGTTTTGCATGAGACACTTCACAATAAAATGCCCCCAGAACCTTTTACAACAGATGGTAAAGAAAGAAAAGCATTAGCTCTTGGTTTTAAGTTGCAGCATGGTGCTCCCACAGTAGTGATTCCATCTCTTAAAGTATAATGGAGTCCAACTTCAATATAGTAGGTTACATTAACCTCAGCCTTGTCAGCAATACATCACATCCAAAATTAATACTTTCTTAAGAAGCCACATGCAGCATTAGTTTCTTGAATATAAGACCCTTATCGATGACCTGAGGATGAATCACTGCTGGAAACACCAAGTGGAACCAAAGTACAGTTTTTCCCAAGCACAGGAAAGGATGGTCATCTGACAAGCACTGTGGTTCATCCAAAGCATTTGAGGGCTGAGGTAGGAGTAACTGGGAGCACCTTGTGTATGATTACAGATGCTAGGGAATTCTTCTGACGTGAAGGAAGTACTCACGGAGCTATCAACCTACGATTCTCTGAAATATCTCAGTTAAAAAAAAGAAATCCCAACACTGCTCATGTCTGGAGCACACTGACAGACCACCCATGTACACCTTGGCAGATTGTAAGTTGAAGGGCACACATTCTCCCGGAGACATCTCAGGAGAAATGCTCCTGGATGTCAGCAGATTGCCTGTGCAGCCACTGATACAGGTGGTAAAACCACTGCAGGTTTGCTGCTTATTTGCCTGCACTCAGGCCCCAAAAAGCCAATGCTGCTTCTGTCCCTGGCAGGGAGGTGTGAGCATGTGCTTGCAGCAGCTGCCCAAGGACAGAGGAAGGGGTTCGTTCAGGAGCAGCATTCACCTCCTCAGCAGTTCGATTTCACCTAACGCTGCTGAGAAGTCTTTGAGCCAGCTTTGGATTTCAAAGCTCTTTCACTTCCATCCAAAGACTTTGTATCTGCATCCCTGTCTGCCAGACTGAACTTTCCTCTCATTATTTTCCCCACCAATTATATGGGTCTGAATTTTCTCCAGTTTTAAATTTGGTTCAGTGAGAGCCAGAGCATTCTGTAACAAAATATCCCTACAGAGATCACTGGATACTGGAACAGGAAAGGCACAGTGTGTTAAAATAAGCCTCACAATATGCACAATAAAGTTTTACTTCATTCACTGTGTATTTTGATGTACTAAGGGTTATTACCATTAATTGTTCCAAGCCAAAAGACATTGTTGTAAATTCAGCAACAAACAGCAGCATGTAATTCACTTCATGTGACTGAGCAGAAACATACACATCACAGAAATAATTGGAATAAAGATATTTGTTAAGTCAGTATCACAACAAAAGCTTTGGTGATTCATTAGAAAGGGTGTAAGCCAGCACAAAAGCCAAAACAGTACCAAGAGGAATAAACAGAATAAGATTAAAATTACTGTCTCATGCCAAACAGTTGAGGCTAAGCATTGAGAAACCCCCCATATTTTGCCTCGATCCAAAGGGCCTCCTAGTGACAGCCATCTGCCCCGTGTCCCTCTTGACCTCAGCAGTTATTTCAGGAATTGGAAGCACTGTGGGGAAGGGGCTAACAATTCTGATCCACAAAGCAGAGAGCAGTCTGTGACTCAGGATGTGGGTAACCCCTGCGTGCCTATTGCTATGGAGCTGCTTCTGCAGATACCATGCCCTTAAGTGGGAAAGTTTGCTCATTTGAGGAGTCAGCGTGTGCTTTTCCCTTCCCCATCTTCTCTACGTGCATATCCCTTTATACCCTTAAATATATCTACGTAGAGAAACACAGCAGATAGAAATAATGAAGTTGTTGTACTACCTGAGTTTTATAATGTATAAAGCAGCTTCCTTCCATAGCAACAGAAGTAAATCATTGCCTCCAGAGATGCTTCCACACCTTAATTTTTAGGTTCTCTAATGTATCACATTTGACCCAGCTACTAGCTTTTACATGGAATACGCAGGCCTTGTCCAGTTCTGGTTTTATCCCTAAATACTAGCTATTCCATCATGCAGAGTCACTTTCACCCTCCTTAGACCACAGGGACGGGTGCAAACAAGAACGCTGCACTAGGCTCTGCAGACATTTCCTCTCACTGCACAAACAACCCAAAAGTTTGCTCTGCTGTTCAACACACATGAAACACCACAGTGGATGACTGGAGCAGAGTGAGATTTTACACGAGGACCTAGCTCCTTGCAGCCACTACATTTTCAAACAGATCAAAGAAGTAAAATGCAATAGGAAAACAGTGATACTTCAGACCAAGTTGAGTAGATGAGAGGTTTGCTGAAGAAAACAACATGATGGATGCTAAAAGGAAGATGAAAGAATGGCTTTGAAAAGCTGCCCGGTTAGATCTAGTTTTTCACACCTGAGTTCCAGACTCCAACGGGGTAAACAGGAAAAAAGCATTTCAGTCCTTGGCTGGTGTTCACAGAATTTGATCTATGAATCACATGTATTAAGCCAATGCTGGCAAAAAGAAAACCCAACTGCTCCAGCCTTGTTTGGCCCTCCCTGTTTCTGCCCTCTTCCTGCCCTGCAACCATGTAGCAGCAAAAGGCAAAGAGAAACAGACTATGATCAAAATGTTTTCAGAGAAGGGTTGTCTAGACCTGCTGTTATTAAGGACAGAACCCAACTGCTGTAACCCCTCACTTCCTCATGGTCACTGGACCATGCTGGCGCAGTGCACCAGGAGCTGCCTGGGACACACAGGTGGCTGTGCTGGCTCCATGGCACATGGCTGCTGGCAGCTCACTGCCTTGCATCAGCCCCATGTTAGATGCTGGGATCACACAGCATTACTCACGTTGTATCCAGTTCTGGGCTCTGCACTACAAAAAAGACAGGGACTTCCTGGAAAGAGTCAAGCAGAGGGCCACAAAGATGATAAAGGGCCTGGAGCACCTCTCTTATGGGAGACCTGGGTCTGATCAGTCTTGAGAAAAGAAGACTCAGAGGGGATCTGATCCTTGCCTTTAAATAGGTAAGGTGCAGGAGGCAAAGGGAAGAGGCTGGACTCTTCTCAGCAGTGCATGGTGATAGGATGAGGGGAATGACCACAAACTGAAGCATAAGAAGTTCCGCACAAATGTGTGTGGGAACTTCTTCACAGTGCAGTGACGGAGCACTGGCACAGCTGCACAGAGAGGTGGTGCAGTCTCCTTCTCTGGAGATGTTCAAGACCTGCCTGGACGCCTACCTGTGCAACCTGGGCTAGGGAGCTGCTTTGGCAGGGGGTTGGACTCGATGATCTCTAGAGGTTCCTTCCAACCCTTACAGACCTCTCTTCACTCACGAAGAAATGAAGAAAGTCATCACCCAGAATCTCTTAAAACTCAGAGACAAATACACAAAATAAGAAGCAGATATGAGCTGTTCCATTGTCACCCACCAAATGACTACATATATCGCGAAACATCATTAAAATTAATTAATTAAATGATGCTTTAAGATTTTGCTTTTTACACACTGGTACCAAAAATACTCTCGGTCCCTTCATTTATACTGACTCTGCTCTTTAAGCCAACAGTGAAAATGCCAAAGATTTGCTTTTTCCATGCAGGAAAGAGATGCTCACTCCATCTGTGACAGTTGAGTTTAAGTTAAACTGTCAGTGTCAGCAAGACTGAAGCACATGCTTAAAATGCTTTGCTGAATTGGGACCATACCCTGCATAACTTCCTTTTGCAAAAGCTATGTCCAGCTGCTCACTAAATAGTCAGGAGACGATGTGAATATGGAAGCTCTTTCATATTTAAAAGCTGTGTTCACAGCCCAAAAATATCACCCTTCTCTCTTTATACATCCCTTCCATAGAGGAAGAGAAACCTGGTGGCTGGGGAAGAGCTAGCAGCACGAGGACCAACACCCAGCTGAGGACCGCAGCCACCTCACAGCTTCCAGACACCGGTTTCTTGTGGGGTGCTTCCACAATGCCAAAGTATTTGAAGACTGCATTCGTGCTCGGGCTGGAGGGCTCATTACTCAATTACTGGGTAAAAATAGATGCAAAAGATTTAACTGCGTGATTCCAGTGGCAAACAACTCTTAATATAAGTTCCAATAAAAATGATAAAGGATCTCAACAATAAAAATGATAGATGAGCTCAACAACTCTCAAGGTATTTTCATATCTAAAATTGGTATTAATAAGTAATCAAATAAGCTGATTTTCAAAGCCACTGAGATCTGTGCATTTTTCCTAATCCAGAAAGAACCAGAGGAGCTATTCTTCCAGAGATATAAACAGCCATACACTTCCCCCATACAGGTAAACACCAGGAATCATTCCACTGACAGTCATACACCTGAATGATGATGATAATGACACCATTAAAATCATCACAAGCAGCCTTACCCACGCCTGAATTCCAGCTCATTTACATAAGATGTAAATTTACTACCATGATCAAGTTTGGACTGTAACAGAAACACGAAGAGAAATGGCTTCAAAATCAAATCTCCATTCAATGCATTGTGCTTCTTCTCTCACAGTGCATACTTTGGTTGACTGTCACTGTGCATGTAGCATCATTATACCTGAAATTCAAAAATTTGGTGCCACAGAGGATCTCAGCTGAGGAGCCAGCAGAACAGGCACAAACTACCACAGAAAAAGGCTTAAAATGTCACAGGGGGGAACACTCGTGGTATGACATCCTGGAGAAAAGTAAAAGGAAGTACAAAATCACTGAAAGGTGAAAACGTTGGAGGTGTAACACAGAATGGCTGAGGTTGGCAGGGAGCTCTGGGCCCATGTGCCCCATTCTGCCCCAGCAGGATCACTCAGTGCAGGGTGCCACCCACGTCCAGGTGGCTGTGGAAGACCTCACAGGAGGGGACCCCACAGCCTGCAGGCAGCCTGTGCCACTGCTCCAGCACTTGCAGAGTAAAACAGGTTTTCAGACAGCACAGATACATAGAATATTTTATTCAGCAGCAAAACAGGATTCAGATTTTTCTGTGAACATCTCTTCCCAATGCATTCATCCCTTCCTCCATCCGTACTGCTCACACTGCTGCTCTCAGCAGGATCCATTTACCGAGCTGCACTGTGTTGGAAATTGCTGGACTGATCCAACTTTAAAAAGATAAAAATGGGACTTTCATCGGAGAAAAATAAATCACAATTTTCTGTTGTTTCTTTTGAAGTTTGTTTGTTTACTTTTAAATCCAAGCACCACTGGAACAACGATCCACCTGATCCACCCCCAAACAGCAGCGAGGCAGCTGAGACACTGCATAGGGCTTTCAGACACCAGCTCCATCCACACCACTAACAGCCTCAGCTCAGGCTATGCAGGGAGCTGCATTCTGTGGGTGCTCACATTAGCACAGAAGTCTCAACTGAGCAGAACACTTGCACTGAACAGAGAAGTGGTGTAGGATAGAGCAATTATATAACCCCCAATTCTTCCCTTAATATAGGCCATGCTTGAAAACACATGCAAGTAACATGACTCAGCCTCAGCTGGCGCTGAGTTCAATAGCTAGGAAGTTAATACAAGCCATGCAGAAGGCCCTTTATTTGTCTCTTTTTTATATGAACATGTGAAAGAAGACACACTCCAGCATTTCGGGGACAGTTTATAGCCATGCTGCATGTGGCACACCATGCTAACCAGCAGTGCTGGGCAGGGCAGAAGCAGGAAGCTTTATACAGAACCCAGAGCAGTAACTCAGCCGCTGACAGACACACGTATACAGCCCTGCTGAACACAAACAGAATCTTTCTCTGGTGTCGGGTTATTAGAGAGATAAGGCTCCATTTTGGTTTTAAAGGACTTAAACTGACAAATGATCTTGCTTTTCTTCACCCTGTTAGCAGCAGCACAGGACAGGATGAATCTCAGTGCTTTCCGCTGCTTACATAACAGGTGTACTCATGCATATGCAAAGATGATTTGAAGATAGTTTCTAAACCATGCTTAATGCCTGAACAACTTAAATGGCTTTTACCACATAGAAAGCATTGCAGGCTCTTTGCAGGTAGTTCCCTTTTAATTTTGGGCTACATAAGCTGTATTTTTATTTAGTGTGGGTTTCACATGAATAAAAAGAAGAAAAAAGAAGAAAAAAGAAGAAAAAAAGAAAAAAACACTGCATGGTGATACTATCAATGCATTTTCAGATGGAAAATTAATGGCATAACTCCAGATCTGATTTCAGGAAATTTAAGATGCACCTTTCTCTATAAATATCTCAGACTGAATGTAGAATATCCTAATTTGGCTCTAAGCAAATATAAAGTAGAATTAAAAAGTCGTAACAGCAACAAGAAAGCAAATATAGATCATGATGAGCAGAACAAACATACTTTAGCCAGGTGTCATTACAACCAGGTTCATGAGTTTGCTACTCCAAGTCAGAAGTTGTTTTTAATCAACTGAAGAATAAAGACTTCAATTTTGGTCTGACATGTCTCATGAGCATTCTTCCACATAGAAAAAAAAAAGGTTATTGCAAAAGGGTATAACATGAACTATCTACAGTATGCTCCTGCATGAAAGCCTGCTGTTTGGGAGGGCTGGCAAACAAACAGGCAACAAGGGAATTCTGCTCATGGAGTTGAAGTACAATGGGTGGGGATGGCTGACTTACCATGGTCTGCAATACTAGGGCAAGACTGCTCTGGAGAGAAACTCCAGAAATCAGATTTCAAGGAAACAATGCAGAGAAAAAAGTACAGAGAGGTGAAGGCAAAGAAAAAAATTAAAGCCAAAGGAACACCACAGCCTGGCTTTCTCCTTGTCACATAGGAGGAGGTAACACTGACCATGCACCATCTTTGACAGAGTGCCAGAAGCGCTAAGGAGCTTTTGTGATCACGGCAGCTTCCTGGAAGTAGTAACACCTTCTGAAAATAAGGACTGGTTTTCCAGTCATTGAGTGATCTGTACTTTCCCAGAGGGAGTACATTTTGCCTGCTGCTCCATGTATGCAAGGAGTCTGTCTGAAATGCAGTGTTCTCTTAGTAGCAGGAAGGACCAGACACAGGCAGTATCTGTCAGGTTGTTCCTCTAACACACACCCGATCACAGATCCTTAAATATCACAGATTGTTTCTGACTGTTTGCAGGCATAGCTTTAAGGGGAAGCATACCCAGCAGTGCAGTCCTGATGCCAACATCATTTGCCATTTATTTTTAGGTAAACTGGACTTCAGTCTGGGGAAAAAATAAATACAAGAATTTCTTCTGGCAGGTCTCAAAGTCCCTCCTTATTCAAGCCCCTAGGAATGAAAGTTCTGCTTTTACACTGAGTGTAATGCCATACTTCTCTTTCGAGGAGACTTACAACATGACCTCAATGATAATTTCTGTTGCAGTCCTCGTTGTATCTCAGTACAAATCCATATGATCCCAGCTCTGGGCAGTACGACTGCACTACCCATGTGCTGGGCTCAAGAGTGGAATGCAGAGACGGAGAAGGATGGTGACCCACCCATGACAACCATCATAAAGTGTTTTCATAAAGACTCTGGAGAAAAACAGATGCTATGGTGTTTAAGCAGTTACTTAAGTGCTTTATTCTCTCTCCTAATCCTAATGTACCTTTCAGAGCAATTTTTTCAATGTATTGTTTGTTTGTTTACTTATTTACTTAAATAACAGACATGTCTCATCTATCAACCAGCATTTTCAAATTATTTTCTTCCACAACATCAATGCCAGCAAAGCTTCCTTATATCTACACAGAAGTCTGGGGAGAGACTTTTTTGGGTAGCTCAGTTACAGAAGTCTTATGAGGAGCGGCTGAGGGAGCTGGGATTGTTTAGTCTGGAGAAAAGGAGGCTCAGAGGGGACCTTATTGCACTCTACCACTTCCTGAAGGGGGATTGTGGTGCGGAGGGGGTCAGCCTCTTCTCCCAGATAACTAATGACAGGACGAGAGGGAATGGCCACAAGTTGCACCGGGGAAGATTTAGATTAGATTTGAGGAAAAATTTTTTCTCTGAAAGAGTGGTCAGGCACTGGAATGGCCTGCCTAGGGAGGTGGTTGAGGCACCATCCCTAGCACTGTTCAAGAAGCGTTTAGATGAGGTGCTAAGGGATTTGATTTAGTAGTTTAGTGGGTAGGGATGGTGATAGGAGGATGGTTGGACTAGATGATCTTGTAGGTCCTTTCCAACCTAATGTATCTATGAATCTATGAATCTATGAAAGAATGTCTACAAAAGAAGTAAAAAGACAGAAAATTCAGATCAACAAGTTCTTCATATTAAAAACAAGACAAAACAACTGTGAAGTACAGTTGTTTTTTTTTCTCCCCTCTTGCAGTCTAACTTAGTCCTAGATACTCATTTTACTAAAAAAGCAGTGGAATCAGTTGGTATATGAGGCCTGGAGTTATTTCTAATATACCCACAAGCTGAATAGTTAATGAATAAAGTCTGAAATTGCATTTATTACTTAGTAGAATTAACCAATTATAATAACAAACAGCCGAAGTACAAAGGAGGCAATATAAATATGCAATTTATGTATGTTACACTTAACGTTATAGGTTACACTTTCCTAACAAAATACACAAAAAAGCATTCTGCTGGTTGGGAAAACCAGATCACCACCTAAGAATAATAAAGAACACTAACCAACAAGAGGACTTCAGTTGGAAATTCTTTATGGTTCAGAAGCACAGAGGTCCTGGACAAAAAAGTACAAAGAGCTGGTGCATGAACCAGCCTAGAGCACTCCCAGAAGCACAGAGAAACTGGCACCAAAGGAAAGAAGCCCAATCTTCCTGCATTTGTTGTTCTACAAGAGTAGTACAGATAGAAAACTGTTATGGACTAAGTTACCAGAAGCTACCAAATGTCTCTAGTGGTCCAGTAGTCGATGACAAAGTTTAACATCACTGTGCCTGTTTCTGGGTGAAGGCATCCCCCATGGCTTCATCATTCATTCACTACAGAGTGACTGCACGCTCTGTGGAGCAACAAGCAGCTCGCACACATCCCTTCAGAGCTGAAGGAGAACTACCAGGCCAGCCAGGAGCACCAGCCTTCTCAAAAGTACCATCAGCAGAGAATATCAGCTCAGGCATCACTGTGATCAAGAAGAAAAAGAGTGTGTGGACTAAGTAGGAAATGCCCTCCCTCTCCTACACAGAAGAAGAAATATCCCTTCCAAGTACAAACTTCTGCCCTGCTCAGCGGGAGGGGACTGCCTTTCTCTTTCACTGTTCTCCAGAAGGGATGGCCTCCAGAGGTCAAACAGACTTGCCTTGGGAAACTCTGAATGAACACACTGTTTTCACAGATCTTCCAGTGACAGCACAAAGACACAAAAGCTCCCAGTACACCAAGATGTACACCTACTGTATGCAAGCTAAAACCAAACAAACGACTAAACCAGGAAAACAGTACACTAGCTGTCTTGTCCCAGCTCATTTCATCATTGAGTACATACTTCACGTCCCTGAACCATTAGGGAATAGGATGAATGAGAGGTTAATCTTCAGAGGACTTGACTGTTTTCTTATTCATCATTTAAATTATTTAAAAGTACTATACTTTTACATAAAAGCCAATGATTAGGCTGTACATAGTCAATATTTAGGGTCCTTTCAAAATGTTATTGTTCTGCCACTTCATGCTTAGGTAGAATACATAAGCAGCCCGTATGGAAGCAAGTATTAATACAGTGACTACATGTGAGATCCTCTCAAACTGTGATGTATTTACACCTCTACGGAGTTCAATATTGATTTGTTAAAATTACTACTGCAAGTNTTAAATAACAGACATGTCTCATCTATCAACCAGCATTTTCAAATTATTTTCTTCCACAACATCAATGCCAGCAAAGCTTCCTTATATCTACACAGAAGTCTGGGGAGAGACTTTTTTGGGTAGCTCAGTTACAGAAGTCTTATGAGGAGCGGCTGAGGGAGCTGGGATTGTTTAGTCTGGAGAAAAGGAGGCTCAGAGGGGACCTTATTGCACTCTACCACTTCCTGAAGGGGGATTGTGGTGCGGAGGGGGTCAGCCTCTTCTCCCAGATTACTAGTG
>VXAB01005053.1:329638-496695 GCA_013399175.1 Odontophorus gujanensis
AAAATGTTATTGTTCTGCCACTTCATGCTTAGGTAGAATACATAAGCAGCCCGTATGGAAGCAAGTATTAATACAGTGACTACATGTGAGATCCTCTCAAACTGTGATGTATTTACACCTCTACGGAGTTCAATATTGATTTGTTAAAATTACTACTGCAAGTAAAGGTCAAATCTTCACTACTCAAAACATACAAAATTTGAAATTCTCAAGTGCTGCGGTGTTCTTTCAAGTTACCAGGAAAGTACAGTTCCTAATACTGGACTAAACTTCTACAAAATGTCATTACGGAAGTCCCAATCGCACTGCATTTCTGGTCAAGAGTAGATTCAGTGGTTGATGAATTTATCTACATGTGCATACTTCTTACACTCACTATTTCTTAGGAAGGAGTCTTATATCAAGTGTACTTTATAAAGCCATTGAGTCTTCTTTTATATGTGTTTCAATGTTTATCTAGCCCCACTAATACTTTCTGTCTTATCTCCTATCTGAATTTGTCTAATTTCCTTTCCCAGGAGCTGGTTCTTCTCATGTTTTGAACTGCTAACATAAACAACTTCCCACTATCAGAAAATACTCTTCCTTCCCCAACACAAGGTTTGTCAAGTAACCCAGATAAACTCGCCAACTTTCACCTGGTTAACAAGGTTCATTAGGACTGCTTCAATCCCCTCCGTCCTACAGATCTCTTCTTAACTGTTTTATCATCTCAAAGTCTGTGATATGAATACTTGTATCACTGAACTCAGAGCTTGTAAAAGACAGAAATGGAACCTTGGGACTGGAATGTTCAATTGCATTAGCAGTATAATATTTATGAATACAGATTGCAAGACAGTTTTTCATCTTTTAAGAAAATGAATCAGAAAATTTAATTTCTGCTATTCCCATTGCTGTTACTCCAACAAGAAACCAACTTTCTCCATTACAACATGGAGCTGATTAGAAGTAGAGCCAATTAAATCTATTAATTTGCTCTTTTTCAAGTAAAAATCACTCTGCAGTCCAACAATATTTTGTCAATTTTCCCCCCTGGAAAGCCAACCCCTCATTTCACAACACACAGAAACAAAAATACACCACCTTCAAAATAACACTTTCATTTTTTTAACCTAAGCATATACAGCAAGTGAAATTGGGATCTTCCTGAGAAATCAGCAGAGGGGTTTGCTACTGTCATTAAGGAAAAGATTGGGTCATCTCTGCATTTTTATTTAACTGCCATTTGTTCATCCTCGGGCATCTGTCAAATGAGCCTAGTGTTAGAAATGCATTTTCCATTTCAAGATTCTTCCAACAAAGCAGAGCTGCTCACATCACCACCACGCCATTTTATTTGTTTTTGCATTTGGGTAACATTTCTTTCAACAAGGATTGGAGAGATAAGGCATGTAAAATTCTACTAGGATCCTGATCATCAACTGGGTCCATTTTTCCATCAAATGGCAATGGATGCAATATCCTGTAGCTATCCTGCTGGTGCTGTGTTTCATCCAGAGGGGCCACACAAAGTGGATGGTCCAGCCCCAGGGAGCCTCCAGGCCTGGCTTTGTGAGGAGGCTGCTGCCAGAGCCCCTTTGTCTTGTCTGGATGTTTATGGGCACACAGACATCCACACACCAGGAAAAAGATCCTCAGTACACTTTGCTCAGATCGCTAAACCAACCAAAAACCTCTGAACCTTCACTAATCTAGACAGACTTTCAAGCAGCAGCCTACCTGTGAAACATCAGGCTTCAATACCCACACTTCAGTATTTGCCACAGAGTTACAAAACACTTCCCTGGCTTCTGAGCAGCTCCTACCAGATCAGACTTACCATATCTGTGTGTGTATGTATTTATATCGTAACACATATCAAGCCTAGATTTAAATGAAGAAATAAATGTCAGATCTCCTGGTTAATTTGGAGGTATGGCTTCTGGACAAACACAAGACTTAATACTCACTTCTATTTCCCATAAAAGTAATAGTATTTTCAACAGTACCTCAAGAGAAGGCACTGCCTCAAACACTCTAAGAGCTGATCTGTTAACGGTCTAGTTCAGCCTTTGCAAAGCATACAGAACTTTCACACCTCCAAAAATCACAGGAAATCCCTCCTTCCCATTCAGATTATCAAGATACTATGTAAGAATTGTTTCTCTCATTCATCCAGCCAGTTAACAAACGATATCCTTAAAAAGAGGCCACTGAGACAAGACATCATATACTCTTCAACGTTAGTTCCTGCTGTAGAACACTGTGACAATGATATACACACCGGCACTTAACAGAGCTCCGAACATTGCAGGTTAGATGTCAAACAGATTGCTACGTCTATCAAACTGCCAAGGACAGCAACAGATCCGATCCTCAGCCAAGGGACTACACCAAGCAGTGAGGATGCTGTCCTCCTTCCCTCAGGCTCCATGCACAGGCTGCTCTGCTGAGACAGGTGGCTCCTGCACAGCTCCATGAGCCCCCTCGCCTGCAGCCACAGCCCCCAACCAGAGCTTGGCCGTGGTCTTCCCAACATCTCTGGCTCAAGCTGAATTGGTTTCAGTATTCCTAGGTTCTCTTATTTATTGCAGAAGAATATTATGTCACCATTATGCTTTATGTTTGTTTTACAGTTACAGTTAACCCCAGTGATAAATACTAGCAATTAGAAATCCTAGCTAATATTACTGAAAAAAAAATCAATTAATTTACACAGGTCTAAAAGAAGTGATTCCACCAAGTGGAGCTAAATGAAAGCAATTTCAGGTTTTTTTAATGTTTAGTTCAGCAACCCAAGGAAAGACCACATATAACTGCAGAGAGCAACCATGTTTTGGAACATATCGGCACCACCATCAAGGACAGAAAGAGTGGCCATCCTTAACCTTTAACAGGAAATGCTGCTAAGAGCCATGGAAACACCGCTGCAGCCAACCTCACAGCCTGCTGACTGCTGGCTGCAGGTGGGATCTCAAGAAGAAAAAGGAGGTGGGGGCGAAGAAAAGGTAGAATGGGATCGTCAGGACTCAGCCAAAATTGAAGCTCACCCACTGGGAAGGTTGGGAAATATACATGCATAATTTTAAACGGATTAAGAGTTTGTGTCAAATCTGTTATGTGCTGTGGTGAATTCTTGCACGGCAGTGAGTCATCTTGCCTGACAGTTGCTGGGGAATTAAAGCAGTTCTTTTTAAAAAATTATACGTCCTGCGTGATGCTTTATACAAATAGCCTCTTAAAAAATTAAAATGTGGGCAGTGCATTTCTAAGCATAGAAAAGCTACGGTACATTTAGGATTCTCTGTATCACACCACAAACATCCATTCCGAGATATGAAAACCGAAATAAGTCTATCGATGTCCCCTTAGAGAAACATTGATCTTTCTGCTGCTCTCCTCTCCCAGTCCAAATCCTTCATCACAAATTAGCTCATTAGATCTGCCTTTTGTACACCGGGAAAATATTTTGTCCTGAGAAAAACTGAACATAAAGGATTTTTTTCCAAACCTGATTTTTTTCAATATGAAAGAATACCTGCTTTGCTAGAATAAAGACTATTCAAACCAAAGTGACAGCGTTCCCCCCATAATGGAATAACAGGCAGGTCAATATCCTCCTAGAGAAGAACAGCACGGTGACTAACAATCAGATGTACGCACTGGGTCGTTGCTTTGGCAAGGAGAAGCAGCATGAGGCTCCTGCTCTCTCTGCTGTGCAGCACCAGCAGATAGACACTCCCTGAAGCTCCTTATTACGCATGTTCCTGTTGTAAATGCATTGCTTACTGCCTGTTTTGCCTATAAAACTGACACCCCACTGGCAATTTTCACACATCCTTGGAAAAAGTTGTTCGTCTGTTGTGTAATACAGTAAAGATCGTTCGAAACATCTATTAAGTGTAACCCTTGGGCACCAATGCTGCTCAACATCAGCTTGCAATAAAGGTATATTTACAGCATGCCTTCAGGACAGTTCTTCTGGGAACATCCTGGAGATTTGCATAGTCTACTTTACAAGGCACTACAATGTACTTCAGCTGAATGAGTGACAGCGAATCCTTTTGACACAACAGTATCCATTAAAAGCCCTTAAGTAAAATGAAGTAGGTAGATTAAATAAAAAATGACTTCAGTGCCTTTAAATGCAAATTGGTATTAACTCATGAGTGAATTTAATCTGTTTTTAAAACAGATCAAACAACTCTCCCTCATATGTGAGCACCATCCAAGAAACAAAACAGCTGATGAGAGGAGCTTCCTCTCATGGAGGAAGAAAAGCCCCTGTTGCTATCACTCTTGATTTTACCACAGTTCCCATGGTAAATGGTACATTTTCTTAAAGCCTTAGGTCTAGTATCTAATGTGAAGATTTCAGCATTTTGTCTTTTGAGTCTCTGACTGAACTGAAAACACGAGCCAGCTGCGCCCTCAAAACAGCCAACAGTCAGCACATGTGAGTACTGAATTTCTTAGCTCACTTCTCACTCAAACTCAGACAGTATGAGCTCTTTGTCACTGTGCAGGTTGTACCCACTTGCTCAGCAGGGCACTATCTCTCAAGGAGTGAATTTTAAAGGATGACTTCGTGTTACTGACATTTTCACACTCTGATACCTCTCCGTAGGTGAAGAGTAAGCAGATAAAGCATCTATAGGAGCAAACTGCAGATCTCTTGCCATGATCCACTGACTACATCCAGATGTGCAGATTTGGATATATTGGATATAAATACAGATTGCCCTCCACACAAGAGGCTGCCAACCATATCTTCCTCCTGAGTGCAGCGGTCCTTTCACTGACAG
This sequence comes from Odontophorus gujanensis, assembly GCA_013399175.1. NCBI lineage: Eukaryota > Metazoa > Chordata > Aves > Galliformes > Odontophoridae > Odontophorus > Odontophorus gujanensis. The sequence continues at coordinate 334,426 of VXAB01005053.1, forward strand.
TACTGTTCTGCATGGCAGGGGCTCCACTTGCTCCATCAGAAGGGGGCATTGTATAGTAACAGACACCAACAGAAGATGGACCTTCACATTATACATATTAAACCTGACCAGACAGTGACCCAATCAACCCAAACAATACCAATGCATATTGCCAAGACAGCAGATACAAGGCAAGCTGAGGACCAAGCGAATTAACTCAGTTCAGGTCCAGTGCCTTCGGTAAGAAACCATTCATTAAAGACCACTGACACGTTTTGAAAGTACTCTTTGGAGGAGGGCTCAAACGTAACAAAATCTCCTATGCCTGGTACATTTAAAACGAAAGAGGACTGGACGTATAGAACGGAATATGTGTAGAACAGCTCAGAACAGGATGTTTTTCACATTTTCCATGTAGCGTCTGTGGCTCTTTTAACTGTTTCAGCTATTTTTTCTGACACTTGGATAGAATACTGGAAGGAATACAGAGCATCTTTTCCCAATTATTTTTGCCTCAGAAGGTAATCGGAAGAGCAGTATAACCCCGTGCACCTTTAAGCTGAGGGGAAAATGAGGAAAGTATTTTAGGGTCTTTTTTAAATTATTTTTTTTAATTTATAAGAGTTTTTAAAAATTAAGGGGCTGTAAAATTACATTTTTTAAAAATATGTTGTCATTTTTTTAAGACTTCTGGTTTTATTAAATGGGCTCTCCAGTTAACAACCCCCAAGCTATTCTAAAAAACCGAGATGATTCATCTATTTCCATCCAGTACGATTTTATACGTAGTCAGAAAACTAAAGCCTCGTAAAATTCTAAGCAGCCCAAAGAACGACTGCAGAGTGACACTCTGATTGCATCAGCCTAGAAAGGCTGCAGTTTGGAGCATTGCAAGAATCAGTACGCTCAGTGGAAACTACTACAGAGTGTCAAAAAACACGTATGCAACATGCCAGCCTTAGACACATTCAGTCAAGCACAGCAAAACAAATCTCTTCTGAGTATCTGGCTGGATGAGGAAGATTCCACAGCTTACTTCTAATACTTCTAACCAATTTCAAGTGCTGCTGCATCTCTACATTTTTATCAACACAAAGGCACTTTCTGCTCCCAAAATGAAGTGAAAACACCATACAGAAGTGTGCCATTGCTGCCTGAAGCTGAACATAAAATTACATACCAACACATAAACTTGAAAGCCATTTTCAGCACTCATCAAAGTGCCAGGCTACCGACATAATTCACTCTCCCACACGGGAGAGGCTAGGGGCACACACGCTCTGAGGGCGCTGCAAAACATTTCTGACTCTAACTGATCTTCAGCCTCGAAATCACAGAAATGAAGCTAACAAAATCTAGAAGGGTTATCCTAATTTGCATCCATAGTGCATTTTAAATAGCTATGTTTGAAACAAACAAAAAAAGCACATTCAGACCACAACAAAAGGGAGGTAAAAGGCATGTGGCTTGCCCACAATAACCAATGGGTTAGAAGTGCCACAGAAAGCATTTCAGCAGAACACAAAGTAAACATCTTTCTAACTCCTCTCCAAACCAATGAGCAGCACACAAATGCCCAAATGCCCACAAAAGAAGGAACTCTGCTCTATCCCTAAAAAGCACATGCTACCTATCCAGCAGCCACTGCATGAGCTTTTGCTGACAGCATCACTGCTGTGAAACTGCCCGGTGAACAACTGAACAAGGAAACCAGAATTTGGCTACATGGGAAAAAAAACACCATGATCAAGTTTATATACGTAATGACTGTCAGCAGAGCGTTCAATTTCAGCACCTGTGTGCGACTGCCCCAACCCAGGGCCCACACTAGGGCACAGGGCAGGTACAGGACCTTGGCAGGAGACAGCCTGAGCTCCTGGCCACCAACCTGTGCTGCAGCAACCCAGCCACTGCTCCCCTCTCTCTTTCACAAGACAGTGGGTTTCCTTTAGAAGCTGCTTCTGAGTCACCTCTGCCCATAAAAGTTTTTGTCACCCAAGAACCAGGTTGCTTTGGTATCTGCAACACTTGCGGTCACACAAAACACAACACACCACTTCAGGCACTCAGCATTTGAAAAACATTCTCCCAGCACATTTGATTCAGGACAGCACTTTCAAAGGGTTCACAAGGCAGACGCATCACTCCCAGTGCCATTAGGGAAGCCCCAGCACACGGCTCAGCTCAATGCATGGTCACCCATCTGCTCCCCCCAACCGCTGCCTGACTCGAGAAGGCAGCAGGGACACCTCGGCACACCAGGAGCATCACACATATTAAGCCTCTGTCCTGATGACATTTCTGCTCATGCTGGAGCATCTTGCAGTCTGTGTGCACTTCTGACACCAGCGGGAGGCCTCACACTGGACAGGTTAAGCACACGTATAAAAGGCTGGACATCCAGGGCCTAAAAATGCACAGAATAGCCTTGAAAGTCATTTAACTCTGGGTTAGTATGGCCAGACTATGGTCTGTTCTCCACAGCAAACAAAATCTGTACTGAACCTACTGCATTGTAGTAGTCATTGTTTTGGGGAACAGGCTACAATTTGCAACATCTGTGGCTACAGTTCGGTGCTTCAAGCAACAGAAGACTGAATTTCCTCAGGCACAGAGCACAGCTGTGCGCTTGACCCAGAGCACACCAAGAACAACCTGGGGGAAATGTGAGAAACGGGGACTCCAGCTCTTCCTGTACCCCATCCCTGCTCCAACCACTCCTGCTTTGGGCTGTCACAGGCAGAGAACATGAGCTAGTCCATCATCCCCTGGGTGCAGCAGCGGTGGCACAGAGGGAAAGACACCATCAGAGAGAGGTAAACTCATTCCAGCCCCAGGGAAGCTCCAGCAGCGCAGATACAGATGTCCAACCACATCCCACCTCCTCAGAACCTTTTTGGACTACGCTTGCAGCAACAGCACGCCGAATTAGCAAAATTCTGACCCATTTCAGTGGGTTTGGGTCTTCTCAGTTTAACCACCTGGCACGCAGTCAGTAATACGCCCAACACCAAAAAGCATAAAGCAAAGACACGAGGTATGCGCAGCCGTCCCTCCCAGCACCCAGCAGCACCCCACAAAAGGCCACACCGCCGTTCACTGCTCTTCCATAGGGTTTTGAGGTGGGGAGGGAGGGGGGGGTGTTAACAGATAAGTGGAGCCCCAAGCAGCTCAGCAGCTCGTTTTTCGCCTTCAAAGCGTTAAGCACAATGTCAGCGGCGGCTCCTCCCCGCCGACGGAACGGGCCTGGGCACACCGTAAACCGTTACGGAGCCGGGCAGGAGGAACGCGGCTCCGCGCACCCATCGCTCCCGGTATCCGCCGAGCGACGCGCGGCGATACGCTGCAGCTCCGTCCGTACGGATGAGCGCTGGGATCGGTCCTTTATTGAAAGGCACAGCAGCCACGGTTCGGGGGCTGCGGGCCCGGCAGCCGCAGGAGAGCTTCCCAGCGGCGCCGCGAGCTCGCGACCGAACCGGGGGGGGGAACAAAAAAAAAAAAAAAAACAGATGCAAAAACACATATGCATTGTGAAGATGACCTTCTCGCAGAGCTTTTCGGTACCGCCGACACACGCGCGCGGGCTCGGTGCCGTCCCCTCGCAGCCCAACCCGCAGCACCGCGGATCCCGCTCCGAGCGCCTTTTCCCGGCGGCACTCGCAGCCCCGGGGACCGCTCCATCCCCCCGGGATCGGCCGCGCACCGCCGCGCGGTCCCCGCAGTCCCCGCTCCCACCTCCGGCGCGGCGCTCCCGCGTGGAACGGAGCCGCCCGAGCCCCCCGCGGCGGGCAGGGACGGGGCGAACGCGGGGAGCCGCCCCTTTACCTTCGGAGAGCTCCAGCTCCAGCTCGGCCAGCCGGGCCCGCACCTCCAGGGGCAGCGACACGCTCTCGAGGCTGCGGTCCGCCATGCTCGCGCCGCGGAGATGGGCTCTGCCCTCCTCCCGCTCTCCCCCTTTGTTCGCAGCAGAAAAGGGGCGACGGAGAACGGCGGGGCCGCGCCGGATGCCAAAGTCCTCCGCCGCCGCCTCAGCGGGGCATGCACGGGGGAGGCGGTCCGCGCTGGGGACGGGGCGCGGAGGGAGGGAATGCGGAGATTTCTCCTCTCCTCCCCTCTCCTCCNAGTGCGCTCGGGTGCGGGGTGGGCTCCGCGGGGCCGCGCTCGCGTTCGGCGCCCGCTCGCCGCTCCTGCGCGGCTCTCCGCCCTTCGAGCATCCGCCGCGGATACAGGTTGGGCATCTCGGAGTGCTTTGTCGTTTATTTATCCCGACAGCGCTCTCTGGAAGTAGGTCTGCAGCCCCCGCGCTGCCGAAGCGGAGGGCAGCCCGTAATTCGCTGTCGGAGGGACTGCAGCGCCCGCGAACTCGAAATGCCATTTCCTTCCCCACCTGCTGAGCAACTTTCTGCACGCACGTTTCAGCTGTGTGCTCTGCACCCGGATCTATGTGGAAATTCTGATGAGGAGAACCTCTGTGCACTGTTTCGTTAGAAGTGAGCGTGGTCCCACTGTGCTAAAGAGGAACACCTCCAGCACGACACCACGGCCGTGCTCGGCACCAGTGTTGCCAATGGGAAAGCCTGCATGGAAGGACTGAGCCACCAGCACTCACAGTCACAGAATGGCTTGGGTTGGAAGGGACCTTAGCGCCCACCCACCCTAAAGCCAACCCTTGCTGTGGGCTGGGCTGCCACCCGCCTGATCGTGCTGCCTAGGGCCCCATACAGCCTGGCCTTCAGCGCCAACAGATGGGGCATCCCAGCGCTCCAATTACACCACTCCAGAGTAAGAGGGAAAATGCTTCGTGATGCTTCCCTTCAGGTCAACAAACATGCTTAACAAGGAACATCCTCCTTTCTTTCTCTCTCTCTGTATATTTACTTCTGCTTTGTTTAGTTTTGGAAGATCTCCCAGCAGAAGGAAGGAGCCAGCACTGCACCACCTGTTGTTCCATTGCCTCTTGGAAATCAGTGGCAGATCTCACAGGGAATGAGTTCAGTGGGAGAAAGAGGCACTGTTGTCCCCAGGTCGACCTTGGCTTGCTGTCCCAATGAGTAGAAGACATGTGAGGAAGGAAGAGCTTAGCCAAAAGATAAAAGCTTAGCTAGGCTGTGACTATCCCAAACAATACACTTTTTTAACACGTTGTGGAACAAAACCAAGTTACATCATCCTGCCAGCTGTGCTGATCCCGGGGCCGGCAGCTCCTCACACTTCAGCTGTGTCCAGGCACAGCCCCACTGGCCAACAGCAGTGTCCTTGGTTCGGAGCAGTGGCACTATGAGCTTGAAGTGTGCAGCATCCATTCCTTCGTGGTGCCACCCATGTCAGCATCATCGATGCTGATTTCTATTAGCCGCTCCTGGGCTACTCCGTAATGCACTGCGAGATCACAGCCATCTGTTTAGCCTCTCCTAGCAGGGCCCATTACTTTTAACAGCATGGCAACACACATGCCATGTAGGGCTGTACAAATGCCTCCCCACCAGCACTGTGCTATATAAGGGTAAGGTTTTTGCCTACTGTTGAGCACCGAATGCAGACAGTCAAAAAAATCATCCGCATCTTTCTTGTTCCTCGCGTCAGGACCCGAACAATGAAAAGCAATTAAATCCAAACATGCCCCAGGCTTCCTACCTGAGAAGCCCAGTGCTGTTTGTTTGCTGTTTTCTGTGGGATGAAATAGGCTCAGGCATCAGTGTTGTGCAGGAGAGGCCTTCCAGCACCAGGGCAGCAGCACAGGGGAGGCAGCACCAGGCTCTGCCTTATCCTGTTGTGCCCCTGCTTGCAGCTCCCAGTTGCACCTCTGCTTTCCTGTTCTGTCTGTGATGGGAGCTAATGGCTTTACTGTTATCTGGATGTTGCGCAGTCCCTACAGGGGCACTCAGCTCTCTCTCCCACTTTCTTGTGAAGTTACATGAAGGGACCCTAAGGAGGAACATCTGAACATTCACAACATTTCATGTGGAATTTTCCACAACGAGCTCCGTGTTTCAAGGACCAGACACATTTACAGACAGAACAACCACCTGCAGTGGGAACCCATCGGGTGGGAATGGAAACACCTGAGGTCTGCAGCATCCCTGCCAGGTGCCGTGTTGGATGGCGGCTCCTGGAGAGTGGTCCTGGGGTGCAGTGGGGCCGTGAAGCTTCAGCAGGGGACACTGTCACCCCAGCACAGGGTCACACCTGGGGCCATCCTCAATCAAAAACTCATTTTGTTCCAGCAGGGCTCCTTTCTCTCCTGAGACGAGATTTCTGACTTATGCCCAGGTTCCAACAATGAAAATTCAAGCATATAAATTTGCATGATGAATTTGATGAAACGAAATTAAAACGCAAAAAGAGCACATCACGAGGTTTGACCTCTTTGGTCTTAGTTGATGAATCCTTTCAGATCTGTAGATGAGAAGCCACATCTTGATCATCTGCCAGAAGAGGAAGCTGGAATTTTCCTCACTTCAGGAAAAGCAGGACAATATTTGTGGTTTGAATCATTCCGTTTGCATTAATGGTGTCAGGATTTCCGGAATCCCTTTCCTATACAGTCGAGCTTTGCTGCAAGGCACGTCCATAACTGCATGGAGCACAGTTTCATACATGTCCAGGAGCAGATTGCCTTTCTGATGGAGCCCCTGATGTCCACAGCTTGTGAGTGACTTTGTGCCCAAATGCTTTCATGGAAATTATTTAGATTATTCACTTGCTAAACTGTTTGAACACATGTATCTTCAGAGAAGGAAGAAGTGTGTTTGCACTTAAATACTTACTGTTGCTATCAGTTGTCAAGTCCTATTGGGTTTTGTGCAGATCACTCTGTGTGGCCAAGCAGGAAGACTTGAAGGGCAACTCATAATTGACTCTGACTAGATAAAAAATCATTTTCCTGGCTAATTCACAGCACTAGATGCGTTCAATTTTTGCAGAGATATAGCTCATAGTCTATATTAGAAAACTACCCAACACTATAAACTGGGAAAAGTCATTTAGAGAAAGGAGAAAGCTCTCATGTAAACACCATCACCAAAAACTCCAAACCAATGTGTGTGCTTTCTAGGCACCTTAATAAAAGCAATGGGACTGTGTCTGTGGGTGAGCTGCTGTGCTTCTGTTCTCTCTGTGTGGCGGGGGAGCAGGATTGGCCAAAGTGCAAAAAAATAAAAAATAAAATAAAAAGCAGAAGGCATTCATAGAAGAACAACAGAAATAATCACCTGCCTGGAGGGACTGATTTATAGGGAGAGATTAAAAAGACTGCTTCTCAGCTTGCTAAGCAACAGCAAGAGATGGCCCAGATAGCTGCCCACAGTTATCTGAAAGGTGTAAGCACTGAGGAAGTGAAAGGGAAAAAAAGCATGTAGAGAAGGATAAACTTTGAATAATAGGTTGGAATTAAGAAAGGAAGCCGAGACAAATGTCAGGGAAAGCTTCCAAGAGATGAGCAGCATTAGTGTGCAGAAGAGATTCTCAAAGGAAATGGTGGAATCCCCATAATTTGAAACATTAAAGCCAGAGTAGACAAAGCAATCATGAATATGCTGTAGGAAATAATCCTAGTGTGGTATTGGATGAACATGCCTGTCTGGCATTGGTTATAGAACATGTACTGCTTTTTTTTTTTTTTCCTGCTGAACTCAATTGATTTTTACCCCTCGTCTCTCCACTCCCACTCTCTCTATTTGCATTTGTCTGCTTATGTCTCATGTACAGGTTGGGAAATGCATTATGCTTTTTACATTTTTACCACAAATGTGGCTGGATGTCTACCTAATATGCAACAAATTGTACAAAATAATTGTTTAGATGCATTAGTCACGTTACCTCTGAAAGGAATGTGAATGGTCCTGTAATTATTTCCAAGTTGGGTTCTAATTTCTTTTAACACTTAAAAATCAAATTTAGTGTCATTTCCTAATTCCTCTCCTGCCAAGGGAAGGGGAATATAGCAAGGGGAGAGGAAAGGAGAGGAGGGGAATTTACCATGGCTAGAATTTTTAGCTGAGCACCCTAATATTTAGTCTGAAAACTAATGTGGATGGCCCACTTGTAATTCACAAAGGTTTATGAGAGTGGTCCTGAGAGAAGCCAAATGCCTGCTATAGGCTGACCTGAGATATTTAAGCAAATCCTGCCTAGATGAGAGGAACTAAGGCCTTCGGTCATTTTCTTCCTGAGCACAGTTGCAGCTCTAGTAGTGAGGGAGCTGAGAAGTTTATTTCCCCGCTGTGTCCCTGTGCCTGAGGTTACTGCCTCATAGCACAGCTGGCAGTGGGAACAGCAACTAGTGCCTGAGCTCCTTCTGCACATAGTTTGGCATATTAGTTCACATGCTAATGAAACAGGATCAGAGCTGTGATGCACAGAAGAAAACTTTCTTGAACAGAAATGAGGTACACTAGAAAAAGAAGGAAAAGAAACCCTGAGAAAAATCATTTCCCATTGTGTATTAAATAATTATTTCTCCAACTTGCATTTCCATTGTTCTTAAAGAAAAATGTGATAATTACACCTTTCATTTTATTAAAAAAAAAAAAACCAATAAAAAGCTTTTACTAGCATATTTTAAATTAAATTTAGTTTGAAATTTATTCTTATGTAGGAAACATTTATTAGGCTCTTCCAGTCTCTCCAAGCCTGTTTACACAGAAGAACATCCCTTTGATCCTGCATCCATTTGATGCAGGAGTGAGGGAATGGCATCCAAAGATAGGAAATGCCCTGATGTTCTCATACAGCATTCCAGAAGCACTCATGTGCACACCCCCTCTCCCCCTGCATGCTGCACCTTGCAAGATAAATGGTTCCCACTCTGTGACTGAGGTTTGAAACTTCAGATTCTGAAAAGTCAGGTTACTATTCAATTAAATTTCTTAAACTAGATGTAAGCCATCTTTAAATTTACTGAAATTAAAATTGAGTACTTAGCGCATTAAACCTGAATTAATTCTTTCTGTTTTTCTGTTTCCTACAACACTATTCTAAATAAAACAAATGTGGAAAAGAATGAATCCATTTTTGTAATTTAGCCTCTGGTTAATGCGATATATCATATGCTTTAGCAAACAAAAATCAGATTGTTACTTTAAGATGATGTCATACAAGACTGTTGGCACACTGTAAAAGAAACACAAGTAATATTCTGTTAGTTATCTTACCTCCCTGTGACCCCCTCTTCACCTTTCATAATGAACGTTAAAATTGCAACAGGCCAATGCTCTGTTAAAGTCCAAAAATTACCTCTAATGCCTGGAAAACATCATCAGATTCTTTCTGCTATGAAATGGATTAACATCTTTTTGGACACGCCTTGATATTTTCATGGATTCACAGCAGACAACAGAGCTAGCCATAGAAATGTCTGTTATAAGCATGACATTCTCTGAGAGCTAGGAAAAATTGCTGCAAACTTTTGTTACAGTGTTCATAAAAAAATAAAAAAATAATTAAAAAAACGACCTTTGAGCATTTTAAACAATCTCCTTAACCTGAGGGGAGATAAAGTTGAAGCCATCTCAGGCTGATGATCGTGCTCACCCAAAATTAGGATTAAGATTATCATCTGTAGTATACAAAATATTCCACCTTTGACATCTTCTGATGCTTTGAGATAGTCCTAAGAGTTTCATGCTTTCTTGAAGTTAGGAGAGGAGATAATAAGTTACTCTTGTTAATGCTGAGTATCAAAATGTTTTAATAACTCTGTGATTTGGAGGGTCAATGGTCACAGTACAAATACACTCTTCTCAATCTCCTTTTAATTGTTTTCCCAGCTGGACTGGGAGCTACTTCACTACTTGGAGGACTTGGAGCATTCACCCCACCAAGATGCAGAATTTTTATTATCATTGACTCCTGGAAGCAAAAATAATTAACGTGCTGCCATGACCAAATGACCCATGTGAACAACAATAGAAGTATTCTGAACACTTTCCCAATGTCTGTGGCACTGCCTTTACATTTTCATTTTTTTCTTACTTAGCAACCAAAAAAAAAAGCATCAAGAACTTTGTTCCGAGAAGATGTGTTATAATTATCTCTCCAATCTGCTCCCATTGCATGGTGTCTTACAGCTGACAGTCTGCCATTAGCAATTTACACAAGTGGCAATGAGTGCATGGCAGCTACTGATCTCACTATTTGACTCCCTAAAATCATTTGGAAAATACAAGGTCATTTCTTTTCTGATGCAGTAGCTTGACTTAGTGATAATATAGAATCACAGAATCTTAGAATTGTTTGAGTTGGAAAGAACCTTTAGAGGACATCTGGTCCAACTCCCCTGCAATGAACAGGGACACCTATATCTCCATCAGGTGCTCAGAACCCTGTACAACCTGACTTTGAATGTCTCCAGGGATGGGGCATCCACCACCTTTCTGGGCAATCCGTGCCAGTGCTTCACTATTCCCATTGTAAAAAGCCTTTTCCTTATATCCAAGGGTAGAGAAGCATGAGTACTGCTGTTGCAGTGGCTTTCATCTTCACAATCAATGCAAGTTTTACTGTGAAGCTCTGTCCTGTGTCACCCCTCCATATCGAAGTCTCCAGCAGCAGTGACTCTCGGGGCTGAACTCCTTCACTTCAGGTGTTCTGAGGCTGGATGGGGATCTCCATGACGGAGATAAAGCTGCTATGTAGGAGTGCTTTCCCTTGGAGAGCTGGCTTGTTGTTGTACTCTACAATTTCACCCTGCGAGAGCTAGTCTCACTGACCCTTCAAAAAAATTCTGCCAGACCTTAAGTGGCAAGCATTTGCTGTTTACATAGCCATTAATTAAACTCTCCAGAAGTTTTCTTCTTTGCATGCCATTGCCTTACTTGATTTATGAGTGCAAAACAAGGGTGGCCCACTACCATGTTTTTGCAGGCAAAAGCTGAAACACGAAGCCAGACCCCCAGATCTCAGGTGCATGACTTGGTACAGCTTTGGGGCAGCACAGAAGGGGCAGGAACCTCACTTGTGATTTTGTGTACATTTTTGTTGCTGAATCGAGGTTGAATTCAGTTCTGGAAACGAGGTCAGCTAAGACTTGTTTTGATTTCTGCATGCTTCCTGCAAACTGAAGCCATTGATCTAGCCTCCACCTGGCTCCCGCAGCAAATTAATTAATTGAAGTATTTCCTTGGAGTGAAAAACCAGTGCTCACCCTGACACGCATCAGAGCTAAAAAGGTTAGTGCTGGGCTATTTATTCGGCTGTACCTCCCCAAAGGCATGAGCTCAGTGGACCATTTTAATAACTGCAGACAACACTCCCTGGCAGTGCTCTCCCTGGCCCTGCATGCCTTCCTTGCAGAAAAGGCTGCAACTCCACAAACACAGAACTGATGGCCTCCAAGTCCATGTCACTGCTCAGGATTGACAGCTGGGAACTTCAGTGCTCAGTACCGAGTTTAAAATCACTTTTCTTCTTCGTTGCAATTCCTCTAAGTACAGGACCAGTGTGGGTCCTCTTGGGTCATTGGAGCTGAGAGTGAAATCATACTGTTCTCTGAACCATCATCATCCAGAGAATGGGACAACATCTGGCCATGTAGAAGAGGATAGCATCTGGTTGTGCAGAGTGGGACATCTGTCCATGCACAATAGAATAGTATCTGGCCACGCAGAAGGAAGGTAATATTTACTGACCTCATCAGGTGGTGTGAGGAGTAGTTATTGAGCAGTACTTGAGTGGGAAATACCATGAATGCCACGGATATCATATTTATCTAGCAATAAGCATTTATTTAGCAATATGAGAAAACAAAAAAAAGAAAAGGGAAGAGACTTCTATGCATTAGAATGCTTCCAATATTGTATTGTGTTCTCAAGAAGAATGTCCATGAAATTGTATGGAATTGCCCTTTTAGCACAATTAATATGGAAAACATTTCACTTTCTGAGATTTAAAGCTTAGCTTCCAAAGAAAGTCAGAGGGCCATGTGTTCTTCAAGCAGTACCGCGTGCCAAGAACCGGTTATTTTGTCAGCCACACTCCTTGGCCTTGCCTCATTCTGTTTTCCTTCTCTGTTTCTAATGCCTCTTGGTCTGCTTTTTCACCGATCAGTGTACTGACCTTTAAAGATCTCCCTGCACATTCTGCAGTACTGTGAGAACAGCATTTTGAGGGTGGCTCTTGCTTTGATTTGCAAAGTTATCAGATGCGTGGAGTTCTGAACCATGAAGATTAACGGAGTAACTGCAGGTTAGCCTTCATGGTACAACAAATGGAATAACGGAACTGGCTGAAATTCAACTCTGGCCACTTTTGGTGCAGGTTTGTGTACGAACTTTGTTATTCTGATGTCCGGGTCATCCTGGACAGAATTGTAGACTGCTGCTAAGCAGTTTGAGTTACAACCTATCTACATCACTTCTATTTCAAATTAAACTGGAGTTATATCACTTAGGAACAAATCTAAAACGATGAATTAAAAATACCCTTAATCCAAAATAAGAATGGTTATGGCAGTTCAACTACATCACTGGCTGGCTGTAATAGAGAAGGCTTACTGTCAGGCAATCCTGAAGTAATTTATAGAGATTAAATTCTGAAATAATGTCTTCATTTCCCCCAACCTTCTTTGCATAGAAGTTTCTTAAATGTCCCAATGTTTTATTACTGTTAAGAAAATTCTTTTCCTGCTGGAGAGGAATTCTTGTCCTCAGGTTTCTCCTCTGCAGCTCATCTGAGAAAAAGAAGTCTGTATTGCAGGAAGGAATTCAATTCATGGATTTTACAAGGTTTCACCTCTCAGAGCTGTGACATGGATTCAGGTCAGATGAGGTATCTCAAGACTGTGATGTTCTCTGGAAGTCTGTATGAAAAAATGTCCAAAGTGATAATTTTACATATATAAGGGAGGAGGATATTAGAGCTCTTTGGGCAGAATAGTCAGTCAATATCTTGCTTGAGTGCACCTGCATGATGAAAATACAGATGTTGTGTCTGACACATCCTTTGCAAAATGTTTTCATTTAACAAAAAGCTGCGTGAAGACTCTCGCTTTTTGAATGCATTGGATACAACTCACAGGCACTTGGGTTCTCCCAGATCCCCGACTTCATTTTTCAACCACTTCTTTACCCAGATGAATTCCTCTGGTGATCACTGCTTCCCACACCAATCCCGTGCTCCACACCCCTGCACTGGGTTTGGGACCTTCCAGCCTTTGTGACTTTGCCTCTGAGCAGACCTTGCTGTTCCAACCGATGGCCAGAGCACTTCTCCAGCTTCAGAGGCTTTTTTGCACCACCTGAATGAGGCATCAGCTCTACTCTTGACTGTGCTGACTACATGATGTGGGACCTTCATGTGGAAGTTCTTCAGATGAGATGAGTTTCAATCTTATTGTTATTTTGCACACAGACATCAAAAGACCAACAACTACTGTCTCATTTTTATCATCTGTTCCTCTTTGCACAGTTTGCTGGCTCAGTTAGCCAGGACTGGTGCTGAACAAGCAGCTCTTGGTGAGGGCCAAGCAGGGGCTGACAAATCCTTCTGCTCCCAGGCACTCCCACATTCTCACCTGCTCAGATGGTGTTGATGGCAAGATCTTGTGGCATCTGTTCACACCTCGCTGTTGAGAGTTGAATGGCTTGCTACCTGTCCAGCTATTTGAGCTGTCATTTTCCAGCCACGTACAAGATAGACTGAACTTTTGTTCCTTCAGGCTCATCTCTGATACATAATAGTAAAGATTTGTCTGTGCTGTCCTGCTTCTAATTACCACAGGACAAGAGTGGTTTTTATATTGCTTTAAAGCATAAAATAGATGTTGCAAAACAAATCACTGTTGTTGTATAACGGATACTCATCAGTGAAACAGCTATTTTGGAAGTCTACAGTGTATTCACACATGGACAGTTTTTATTTTTTTATTTTATTGGAGACTACATCAAAGACAGCATAATTAAGGGAAAGACATAGTATCCAGGGTGCAATTACCATGGATAAATTCATGGAAGGGTATGCATTAGATTGATTATTGCAAAGATATAATATGAAGGGTAAATTGTAACTGTGAACAAAATGGCATTCAAAAACTCTTGACTTACTCTGTTCTCAGTTTTATGATTGAGCCAGAATTCCACATGCTTTTAGGATCATGTCTTGTTATGTGGCTGTGCTGTGGAAATGGCATATAGGACTTCAGTGACACTAATAAAACAAGGTGCTTAGTTTGCTGGAAGGTCAGTAAACCATTAAAATAATCCATACATAAAGTTAACTGTAACTAGTAGTACACTGAGAGCCTCAGTTTTTCTCAGGGAGACAGAATTAATACTGCTTTCAATTGGACTGGGATGTATTGTGAGAAAATGAACTAGATGACTACAGGGATTTTTGTTTTGCTTGAATTTATGTCCTTCTTGTTTCAATATAAGAAAAAAATGCACATTGCTTTTCCTCAGGTTGTTGTCTATATGGTAAATATATAACAGAATTTTTACTCTTGGCTTTCCCTGCTGGAGAGCTTGAGAGGAAACTTCAAGACAATTTTTCATGTCTTCCCTACCTTTGCAAAGGAATGAGAGCTTCAGGTCCTTAAAAAAATCCCCAGTTTTCCTCCTGGATGTCCTATCCACACTGCAGGGGGAGACTTGGAGATCCAGAGCTCTCCTCCCCTTTGGGCAATAATCTGGATCCTCTTCCGTTACTCATTACCATTCCATGAAGTCTGCAGGACTCTGTTGTCTTTCTTTCAGCCAAAATTCAGCAGGAGAAGATAAAGGAAATAAGGTAGGTTTATTAAAAAAGAAGAGACAAAGAAGTTTAAGAATTTTTTTCCTTTTGTGAGTCTCCATCAAGCTAAAAGACTGTACGCAACGCCAGAAAGGTTGACACGTGAATTGGTTAGTGGAAGAATCACCATCTCATCACTTTAAAACACTCTCAAACTGTAGTCATTAAAGAGGCTTTCAAGATACACTAAACATTCAAGCACATTGTAGTTGAATCACTCTGTAAAAGGCTACAGAGAAGAACATTTGATACTGCCCTCATATCAGACAGATATTCACACTAATCGAGACTTACACTCAGTAGAAATTCCATCAGAGAGCAAATGCAGGCCTTACTGCTGAGATGTGCAATGGGATTGTCCCTGCCTTTAATTAGTACATGCACAAAGGCAGGGAAGAAGTCTTGCAATCTGAGAGTGTTTTGGCAGCAGGGACACTATAGGGCACTTCCAAATCTAAAGGGACAACCAGACAGCCAGATACACACCTCTCTTTGTAGAACAGCAATCAGATCATGCAGTGAAAAGGTAAGGACAGCTCACAGGGAATCCAGGACTGCATTTGTGAGCTAACAGCCCTGGTATCAGAGTATGCTGCCAGTGATTATCCTGTCAGATAAGGTCTATGTGGAATCAGTTTAGTATTGTTTATACGTCCTAATCACTCCATGTAGGATGTGACTCAGCACAGAGAGGGGTAGAACAGCATTTGGAAGATTGTCCACAATCCCTGATAGGAAGATGCTGACTCAATATTTAAAGTAATTAGTACAAGAAAGCAACCTTGAGTAGATTTAAAGTCAATAGATTCAAGTAGACTGTTTTTCAGGAGTGCTGAGCTTTTCTGGATCCCATTAAGTCTCCAGCAAGATGCTTGTTCAGCAGTACTAGAGGTCAAATCAACCTTTGGAGACCTTTGGGATCCATGACTTAAATGCACAACTGAGCTACAAGCAGCAGTGTCAGACTCTCTTCTTTTTCCCCAGAACTGCAGGGTGAGGGTGCTAATAGCATCCTACAGCCACTGAATCCAAAACTGAAAGTGTCTGCCTGGCAGAGAAACAACGTGGGTGCCCATTGCTCCATTTGCCTTGTCTTCCATGGGCTCCTGCTGGGATGAACACTAGGTGCACCCTGTCATGGAGCACATAGTCACTCCTACCAGCAGATCAGCTCTGCATGGTGTTCTACAACACATTACCCAGAAGTGAAAGCCGTGATTAGCTGAGCAGCTCGGCTAGTTCCATAGCAACTCATTAAACTGGTGAAACTCAATTATACGTATTAATCTACACCCTCCCACATTCTGGTGAATACGGTTTTTGCAGTCTTTATGAAATCTGGATTTTAATGTATGTTCTCAGTGCACAGAAATGACATCAACTTCTAAGCACATTTTGCTATGTGCCGAACAGGGTACGTAGTTTAATGAACATCCATAACTGTTCTCCAGCTTGCTTTCAGCAAGCAGGCTATATTTGCATCAGTACCATCTTGCATTAATCCTACCCACACAGCAGGAAGTTTGAGTATTATCAGTAAAACTGCACATAATTAACATGCAACACCCAGTAAAATCAGCACGGTGTTTCCTGGACAGCAGGAAAACATCTCAACAGCTATTATACTCCATTCAGTTTCTTTCTAGCACTTCCAACAATTGCTCTGCGAACACTGGAACTACATTCAAATAGCATGCCTCTTTCCTTCTTATTTCTGGAAACATGGTTTATTTTTCATATGGGATTCCTGTGACATTAAAGCAGATTTTCCGGAGTGCTCTATCTCTCAGACATTCTGGGAGACACATGAGGCACTTTTCCCTTGTCGTCCTCAATAGGGTCAGTAACTGTGGGAAGTAGGCACTTGAAGACAGTGATCTTTGCAGTTGTAGCTTTAACCTAACAAAGGCAGAGAAAATAAATGTCTAGACAGAAAAAAAACTCAGGAAAACCTATGGGAGGAGACTAGTGAATATCTCAGTTTAAGGTTGGTGAAGAAATTGCAGTGGAGCCACATATTTACTGAATCCAGTTCTCAGCACTCACTTTCCTGAGGTCAAGGTTTGGCACATCCCTCTGCCCCTAAAACAACATGAGATGCTGTTTAAAGCAGTCCCAAGTGCTTGCACCTGGAGATGGAATTACATATCTAGAATTTTCGTGTATAAGGCTAAGAGATTTATTGAAGTACTTCTGATTTCTGGCTGAGGTATCTCTATGGACTTAACCATAATGGAGCTTGAGTTGCATCTCCATCAGTGCACTCCATTGCATGGCATGCTTTCCATATCAGTTACATTTAAACTGTGCTGATGAAGCAGGTCTGTCTCTGTCACCACTGTAGGTATTTACCTCAGTACCTGAGCCCCACATTTACGCAGTTCCAGGAGATCTGGAAGTGCTCTCTCTGGTAGTGGCTTTGTGCTCAAAGGAGCCCTCAGAAGTGGTGTTCTTACAGTCTGATAAAGCTGTTTGGTTGTGGTCAGTTCTACACAAAATGAGGTCCCAGGCATGCTCAGTTCTTTTTCTTCTGTTGGAACGTCACCTCAGTGAGCAGGCCTGCTCTGTTCTCCTGGGTCAAGATGACAGCAAAAATTGACTATTAACCTCTGTGTGTATAACGGAAAGATTCCCAGCAAGAGGTAAATGATCATTAGATATAAGTATAGGCAGTCCATAGTAAGACCCATTTTAGTCCCTTTTTCTTTCCTGTCTTATTATGAAGGTGTCTCTCAGTCTCCATCTCTGTTGCTTTTCACTACTCTGTCTCCACCTCTTTTTTAGTTACCTCTTCTGGACAGGGACTCAATGCTGCTTTCTATCAGCAGTGGAAAAATTGAAAGTGGTATTGTAGAAGGGAGTAAATAAACTGCATATACAACCCTTTAATATCACTTATGAGTGTCAGATCAATACCAACAGCAGAGGTGTTGTTTAGGAGCTTGAACTAATACAATTATTCTGCCTGCTCAACTATGGCCATTTGCAGAAACTATTTGTAATTTGCATTTTATCTTTTCTGAAAACTCCCATCATGATGAGAACACTGGGGCACTTAATACAAATGGCCTAAGGCAATTATTTGGATGGGTGATGTGCAGCACTGGCCTGACAGGAGCACCCCATGGGTGACACCTGTGAGAAGTGGGAGCCCGTCTCATCATCCTCATCTTCTTGCCAACATCACCACATTCCTTCCTGCCGGGAAGCAGAGAGTGTCAAGCACCAAGGCAGAGAAAAGGAATACCTGAAGAGCATTTGGGTTTGAAAAAATATGTATGTTACAATAGCAATTATTTAAGAAATGATAACCAATGTTCCTTGTTTCCATTGTTCTTTCCAGAGCACACGTGGGCAGAGATGTCTGGAGACTTCAGCCTCACCAATTCACTTTCAGCAGTCAGAAGGTTTGCCACTCCATTGCCCATAGGCAAATTTTAAATACCTTCATCAGTCTTGGTTGTTCTTTCATGGGTTTCTGACTCCTGGATCTGCTGGTGCTACAAAAAGAAAAAAATCTCAGGAAGCTTTTCCCAACAGACCAAGGAAAGTATTACTTCCACTTGCATAGTGCTGCACTGAGTGTTCTTTGAGAATACTGGGAAACAGGGCCAGAGTTGAGGGGACTTGCAAAGATTAGCTTAAGTCTGGCAAGAAGGCTGAGAGGGATACAACTACTGTTAAACATAACGTAGGGTTGTAAAAGTTGTAAACGCAAAGAGACCAGTGCAAGCAAGGAGGCGTTACAAAAGAATGAAAATAAGTATTCACCCACCTCTGAAGATCTAGGTTTGTAGGGAACAAACTCCACAAAAGAGAGATCTCTAACAAGAGATCTTTCCTTGGTGGCAGTCATCCCTTAAATGAGGTCTAAGAGAGGTGGAGCCTGGCTCCACCCCCTCCAGTCCTGCAGGTGAATTGCCTTCACCTGTGCTCCCAAGTTTGACCAGCTCTTCCCTTCAGGTGCTCATTCAGTGGTTCCAGGTGTGACTCAGCAGATCCCATACAGGGGTTAACATCAAGAAAGAAGAGCTATTTACACCAAAAACTGATAAAGGCACACAGTCAAATGGGTATAAACTGATGTGAATAGATTTGGCCTTGGTTTTAGGAGATTGTGCCTGCTACCCTGGAGCAGCAAAGACTTTAATCAGAATAGCAGGGGACAAAAAATACGGCTAGATTTTTAAAGTAGCACTGTATATTTGTGGGGGTATTTTATGCCGCAGTGCCATGGCAGGGGAGTGGATTCAGTGACCTAGAAGGATTGCTCAGTACCATTTCTATGTTCCTCACAGTTTTCGTCAGAAAAATAAATTGATAACAACATTGACACTAAAATCACCCTTCAGAGACAATCTTCTGAGTCTGGAGCATACTGAGATGAAAGGTGGGACATGGGGAAGGAGTTCATCTTTCATACTGCTGTTCATTTACTATCTCAGCTCACAGCAGAGAATAACACGAGTTTGCACTCGGTTCTCACTTGAAAGTTTTTTTTCCTCTTCAAACACAGAGTCTAGAAATGATTTTGTTTAAAAATCAAAGCTCATATTCTGCAGATGTTCAAGAACCTTTGATGGGAATGGAGGAGGGACTCCTGATTCATCAATGATTGAACTGAAGTGTATTTGAGTAGGATATCATTCTTTCATTATGAAAGATAATAGAAGGAGTATGAACACCAACAGCAGCTTTTCGCCTTCATTTCATAGTACTCAGAAAGCAATGATGTGCCCCATTCAGATCTTGGATTTGGCACGTAGCAGTATCAGCTTTGCATAAAGTCTTTTCTTCTGAACTGCTTTTGATGAGAACTGGATATATCATTTCAGAGAGCCAGTCTAAGGGATTACTGTATATCACTTCATACTATTTCTTGTCAGGAAATTGAAAAGATTGTTTTCCTGGCAGTCCAGATTTTCCTTTCCTCCTTTCATTTTTTCCCTAAACTGTTTCATACTTTAAGAATCGGTTTGGGGTAATAGAGCCTTTTCCTTTTTATTTTCTCCCATCATGCTACCTTAAGGGAGTCCATCATTCTGTATTAAAAGAAAAATATTCTAGCAAAATTTGTGATTGCAGTTCCTTGTTAATTTTATTCCATATTCAGAAATGTTGAAGCCTTTCATGGGATCTTCCCTGTCAATTTGTTCTTTTTAATTTCGCATTCCGTGAGTCAGGGCTTTATGTAACTATATTTACCAAGACTGCAGAATCATTTATTCCATGAGGAATGTAGTAAATGCTTTCATTTGCCATCAAAGTATTGAGTCCCAGCTGTGGCTACTGTAGCTGACCATGTGGCTCAACTAAGACATCCTTTGCAGTTGTGCAATTCTGGACTAATTATTTTTTATTTCTACATAGAAGTCTGGAAGAAATAATTTGTGTTGTGTTGGAATTCAAGGCAGATGATTATGAATTATCTCACACCAGAAAGGCTGATTTTTCAGTGAAGGAAAAGAGCATTGTTCGCCTTGTCAGCTCATTTTTTTGGAGACATTAATTATTAAACTTTGTCACTCGTATTCATGAGAGGACATCTGAATCTTCCCTCATACAGTTACAAATGACGAGTTAGAAAAAACTGATTTACTCCAGTCCAGTTTCATCTGGACAAATGTTGGTAAGGGTGCGGGCTAATTAGATGTAACTGGCAACGAACTGATGGAAGGCCGGGCTCTTTGTGCCTCACAGGCAAATGGCCGCTGCCTCCTGAGCCCATGACAGAACTGGTGAGAAAGCTCTGCCCATGCTGCTGTGTGGTGATACTGCCTTAGTTCGTAGGAAAGTGTGTCTGCATCGCAGTCGATAAATTATCATCCACAGGCCCTGTCTTTTCTCTCCCCAGGCAGCTGTCATGGACATTTCTCCTTCCTCGCTTTCGCGCTGGGTGGTGACTGCCTATTCTGACTGTGACAGGAGAGGCACAGGGATGTGGACCCCAGGGACGTGTGTGCTGCTGGGACGTTGCTCACAGACCCACAGAGATGGCATTTCTTGCAGTGCAACAGTCACATGTGAAAGACAGCATTAATTGTTCAGAGAAGGCAAGGCAGGGTGCAAAGTCTCCATGAGAAGAAGGAGGTGAAGCTGGCAAACGTGGACAAGGAGCACGCAGAATTTGCTCTATGTGCACATTCACCAGGTTGAAGAAATCTGAGAAATTATGAAATTAGTGGGACATCTCTGCGGGAAGATAAAGGTATTCAATGTCACATACATCCTGAAGGAATGCTCTGTGCATTGCATTACTGATTATAAAGAGAATTTTCTCTTTGGGAAAAGAAGAATATATTTAACAATCTTCTTTCCACAGTGTTTAATCCTCACTTTTTTTCTGGTGGAGGCTCAGAACAAGAAAAGGCACAAACATCTGAGGAAGCTGCAGAAAAGATTTTTAATTACACCTTTTTCTCACCTCAGCACTGACAGCCCCTTCTGTAGATGTCTGGGTGTTACACAGCTCCTGCCTGCAGGTGGAAACCATCCCCAGTCAGTCTGAGACCTGTGCAGAAATCAGGCACGGCCACACTCAGGATGCTCACACCTCCTTTTTTAGATGCAGACCACAGATACTGTTGGGGTGAACTGAAGAAGCCCAAATAAGAAATTTCCTACTTTTCTTTAGAGTAGAGTATAAGCATTTTGCAGTGCATAACTCGTACAGCCATTCCTGCAATACAGATAACAAATCATGAAATTGCTACACACTGTGTGAGTGCACTCCTCAACAAGTCATCAGGACAAATCTAGCAGCTACTTGATCTGATGGGAATATCTCATGATATCTGATGGGCCTGAGAACAAATAAGGTGCTCCTACTACATCGGATCTATGCAAAGACCTTGCCATACAGATTGCATCTACAGGTTTAGTTCCTTCCCAGAGGGAATAAATTCTTTAATGGACTTTGCAACACTTTTGACAAGCAATTACGTCCAGGCCCATGACATTAAATGCATTAATGTGGCAACACAGATCTTGGTGGCTGCCACAGATTGACACTAAATAAATTGTCCGGGACTCTGGGTTGGTACAGCAGTTGCTTTCTTCTAAAATAGAATGATAGTTTTTTTTCTCTGAAGACTTGATTGGAACAGCAATGCAATTACTTCCTGTTATGAGGATTAACTGACCCACTCTTACTTCAAGCCACTGAAAGTTAAACAGGAACATAAAATCTGAGCACTAGTCAGTTATTTAGATCCTAACCAAGGACACTTTGTTTTTACCACATCTCCTTCTCTATGTGACGCTGCTGCCAAGATGTAGCTGTACTTAAAATGACAATATATGAATATGTGCTGTGTATATAACCTAAATTAAAATAAAATTCCAATCCAACCTGACAGGGGGTTGGAACTGGATGATCTCTAAGGTCCCTTCTAATCCATGCCATTCTATGAGTCTATGAAAGGTGTTTGAGATACTCAAACATAGAAAAGGTAGTGGCAGACGTAAGAGTTTAAACGCATTAAGGCTGCAGGCTGCTCCTTTCCAGTTTAGTTGCTAGAGCAAATTTATTTAGTATATAATAAATTTGAAGGGGTCATACATACAAGTACAATACTTAAATCTCATGGCTAGGAACAATGTGCTGCAGAAAAAAGTATCAGTACTTTTAATGACCAAAACAACCCTCTATAGGGGTTTTAGTTTAGATTCTTTTTAACATAAATATTTTTTAAAAGCTCAAAGCTACTATCTGTACTCCTCTTGGAAATTTCTTTAAATCATAAACAAAGATCGATATTGAGCACAGAGCATCGCTGATTTGTTCCTCAGCACTATGGATTCATACCCATCTCATGTGTACTCCAATAAATAGGTTTCTCCAGTCATTGCTTCACTGTATGTAATGCCAGTCTTCCCTAGTCAAAGCTATTTTCTTGCCTGGCTATGAAGGCAAAATGTTCCTGCAGAGTGCTGGAGGTGGAGAGACTGCTCTACTTGGGTTATTTGGATTGCTGAATTCACTTTGGTTTCCTGCTAATATGGCTAACGTGACACATCTTTGAAACTTGTCAAACACAGTTTTAGATTCTGATATTTATTTTTTACCTAAGATGAAGTTCCTTAGCTTCTTAAATCTCCAAAAACATCTTGAATAAGTTAGAATAATAAAGTTCATTATAAGCTACATCTCTTCAGATGATCAAAACCCACCAGGTTCCTAATATAATAACAACAACAAAACAATGAATATTTCCCAAAGACACACTTACTTCTGTGTAAAGAGGATTGGCTCCTAAAAACAAAGGGCAAACAAGGCCGATGCAGATGAAATTGAAACTGTACCAACGTGGATTTCTGGGAGATGGACAAGCATGTGAATGTAGGATGCTGGAAGAATAATTCCTATAGGAAAATCTCATTTTCATCAAGGACTGAGTGATGTTTGCAGAAATGATAAGAAACATTAGACTGGGAATTAGTCTTTCCTGAAACACATGGATTGCTCTGATCTTCCCTAGAATTATGAGGCTGTGTGTCAGCCATAATTACTTTTCCTCTGTTTTTAACCTTATAGTAATTCTAGGCTTCCCCACTTTCAGAAAGCTCTAAGAAAATGTTGTGTACTTACTTCAAATTAGAGTCAAGCAGAATAAAACTGTACTCTGCATGGCACTCAGAAGTGGTAAGTGGCTATGGCTATATCTAGCCAGGAGCTGATGTGAAGGACGAATTTGGCCCAACAGCTTATCATGTTCCCTTTTCCCAGTGTCTGCACCAGCAAGATTGCAAGAGAGAATTATACCTTGGTGCTGAGCTCCTTGCCTGTGTTTCTACATAGTTCCAGCTTGTCTGAGGCAGAATCACTTACATATGTGGCTTTCTGGAAGTTCTCTTTCTGGAAGGGAATAAGGAACAGGTAGAACCAAAATTAGAGTTAAATCTGCCTTTTAGAAGTGGTATTTAGGTGTTGCAGTCATTCATTCAATGGACATAGGAGCATTCTCATAGCATAAGGAAGCTCATTTGTACGAGTAAATGCTCATCTCCATGAATAAGGCTCTCAAAACATCATGGCGTGTTTTAATACATAATGAATTAGTGACTTTGCAATGACACAGTGGGAAGCATGAAGCCGCCTGAGTCTCACAATTGAGGCAGATGTGCCATGGCACACCCAGCAAACACTCCTGTAAACAAGTTGTAAATACAAACTATAAAACTAGGAGACATTTAAAGCCAGGGAGTAAATAAACCACTAAGCCTGCCTGGGTTAACATGCTGTGACAGCAGAGTAGGGAAAATAAGCCCTCTGGCACTGTGTGCACGGGAAGTCCTGGGGAATGGAGATGCCTCCACACCTTGGAAGCCATCGAGTGCTGATGTGGCTGAATCTCATTTAGATAATGCAGAAATGCAATCACATACAGCCTTGAAGCAGGCCTAGGAGGTGGACAAAGCAGCCAAGCTGTGCTTCTGTGGCTATTTACCTTAAGCAAACCCCACAGTGCGCTGCCACGGAGTCACACGAATAAAGCAGCTTCTGTTGGCACTGCTCACCCTGCCCAATACTAAATGAGACCCCTAACCTCCAGACCAGGTGCTACATTTTTAATCACCATATACCTTTGCCACATGGGTTGGATTTGTTCCCTGGATGAAGGCAGAAATGTCCTTGGTTGGTTTTGGTGGTGGATTCTCTGGACCTGGGTGGACATGGATGCATGGTTTGGGTTTCCAGCACAAGTCTGCACATTGCCCTGCTATGTCGGCACAGGACACTGCTGCAAAAGGAAAGAAAACAACAACAACAGATAAAACCCATCATCTGGGTTAGTTATGTTGGGTGGGAATTCATTTTGCCTTTCATAAATAGCACTGCAACGCTGGAGTGACTGTGGCACGACCCAGGCACCCTACTATGGGAGAAAAAAGCTGGTGAAGAAACAGTCCGGAAAGATGCATCAAAACCTCTTTTTTTAGCAAATATTTTTCAGCCCGTGGCTTTGCTTAGTCTGTCAGGGTGCTGGTAGTATTTTAACATCCACTTCATTTTTACTGTTTTTTTTAATATCATAGTTGTGTCTTCTTTCTATTATTGAAGTGCAGTGCCTTTGCTGCAATCCTGTAGCTAGGCTTTCCCATCCAAGGTAATTAACTATGCATTAATTACACTATGAACTGGCTGCAATTTATAATTGGCTTCCACACTTTCCCAGCAATTTATGACCAAACTTCACAACTTTGATTTGGTTGTAAAAAGGCAGTAACACAGAAGATATGAAGTAGTCCAGCAGTGCCATTGCTGCTGTCTAGAAGGAAGATGAATGTAAAATGCCAACAAGGTCAAACACAGGCAGCTGAAAGCTGCCTCTTCCTGAAGTCTGGGCTGACTGACATGTTTCTCATGTCCGTATGGGCCTCCCAATGGCATGAGTGGGCTGTTGTTCTGGTAAGAGCACACCTCTGATGCTCACCTTAGAGATGAGCCTTCAGTTCCATAGGGATGAGCTGCAGTACAAAACCTTAATTAGATTGTCATCAGCACTGATCATTCTACAGCTCTGTTCAGTCCCACCATAGCTGCACCAGCCCCCTGTTTGCTGTGCAGGACAAGCCAGAGCCAGTTCATCACCAAAGGGAACAAGGCAGCTCCAGGGGTACTCAGTAAATCAGAGGGCTGAGCCACTTCTGCTGGCAATCATCCCAGCTGCTACAGTGAACATGTGGGGAGCTGTACAAAACACCCCTACTCAGCAGAGATCTCCATGGCATGGAACAAGATGGATCTTTTCTGCTGAAGGGGCACCAAGCAGCTCGGCTGTGTGGGGGTTATGATCTCAAGGTGTCATGCAGCATTCCCCTTCCTTCCTGGCTGGGTCACGAATCCCCTGCAGTAAATAAAGGCTTTGTGGTGCACCAGGTGTGCTGACTGCAGACTGAGACACACGGAACACAAAACCCAGGCTGAGCAAGGCTTTCCAGGCACTGGGAAGGTTTCGTTCAGGGTTCAGGCTAAGGGGAGGATGATCTTGTACCTAAAGTATTCTGTACGATTGAGGCAAGCCCTGGCTCTTTCACAGGGAGCGGCAGGGGTGCATTTGTAATCTTGTGGGAGGCAGTGCTGCAGGCCATATATGTAGATAGAGAGAGGCTCAAGAGAGCAGGATTTTTTGATTTATCCCTGCTGGCTCAGAAGTACATCTTAACCCTTCTGGTGTTAGCCCTTGCCAGCGCTCTCCCTTCACCCCAGCACAGCCCTCCCTTCTTTCATCAGTTGTGCTTGCCTGCTGTTTACACAAATCGCAAAGCCAACAGCAGAACAAATCTGTGCAAACAAACAGAGACTGCGTAAATGCATCCTGGGATGAAACAAAATCCCTGAGGCTCTCCGTCGTTTCCTAGAGAAAGCTGGAACGGAGCGCAGGGCTGCAGCCCTGGAGGATGTTAGCTTTAATGGCAGGGAGGTTTCTGCTGCTCAAGGGGTTCGTCGTGGTGCTACCCCGCCCTAGCTGCCAGCAGGAGGGGTCTCATCAGCAATACGTGCATACATATGGGCAGGATTTACCTTGCCATGCAAGGAGAGCTTGGGGCTGGGTACTTGGGAGAAGGAGAGAAGGGAGCTCCTTAGCTCAGAGGGCTGTGAGCTGCGAGCACAGAATGCGGCGCAAGAGACAGGAGCACCTCTGTCCTCTCCAAAAACTGCAGCTGGGGAACAGCTCCTGCATCTGCAGAGGGGAGAGCCCCACTTTGTTGACACTCCTCTCAGTCGTTCCCCAGAGGCTGCAGGCATTGCACCCGGGGCAGGGCACTTGGGTGTGGAACAACAGCAGGAATGTGCTCGCAGCTGAAGCTGTCAGGACCCCACCACTGGGTGTCCTCCCAGCTGAGATGGGGGCAGTGTGCAGCAGCTTTGCAGAAGTGCATCTCAGCAGGCTGTATCTGCTGAGCAGGGTTATTCATAGAATCCCAGAATGGCTAAGCTTGGAAGGAAACATAAAGCTCACTGAGTGCCACTCCCCTGCCATGAGCTGGTTGCCACACACTAGATCTGGCTGCCCAAAGCCCCATCCAACCCGGCTCTGAGCATCTCCAGGGATGGGGCATCCCCAGCTTCTCTGGGCAGCCTGTGCCCCTATCTCACCACCATTTTTGAGCCAACCGGATTTCACACAACCACTCTCCAGAAACCCTTGTCCCATTGGCCATATGTATTCATGCCAGGCTGAAGGGCAATGGGGTCCTGGCATGAACTGCAAGTAGCTGAAACACCTTGTTTTTCACCAAGGTCAGCTGACAGCTTCTGCTTCTCTCTGTGAACATATACAGAAGTGGAAAACTAAGGTGCTATTACTCCTCCTGGAAAATGCTGCTGAGCATCACTTGCCAGAATTGCAGGAAGCTCTTTGTGTTGTGCAGGATCCCCAGAACCACAGGTGTGGGGTGAAAGAAAACTGGCCTGCAGGCACTTGTCCCAGTGCCATCACTTCTTAGTTCATCTTTCAGTAAGGAAAATGAATGCAAACAAAATTCTGGCCTGGCAATTAATCACAGAATAGAAAATACATGAATATTGTTCCTATATTGCTCTACTCATTGTTACATCTGAATTAGAGCATTGTTTTGTTTTTGTTTTTTTTTCTTTCAAAGTACAGGCAAAAGCAAACGTGACAGTCTGACACTTTACGGGCTTTATAAATAAAATCTTTTATAAAAATAGTCTTAATTTAAATAAGAGTTGCACAGAAGTATTCTGCCATGGGTCAGCTCCCTGTGAGCTAAAGCTCTGTGATGAAAAAACAGGTTCAATCCCATCTCCAATGTTACTTTTTTTCTGTGATGCTGAACAGGTTCCTTAATTGTTTCAAGCCTCAGTTTCCTATTCACAAATATTGGGCTTCCCTTCCTGCAGATATTTTACCTTTGTCTTAGAAATTCTATTTAAAAAAAATAAATAAATAAAAATAAAGCCTACTCAGGAGGAGAAAATGTATACTGCCAATTTAGGAAATTAATGATGCATTAAAATAATCTCAATTCTGCCCCTCAAACTTCGATTTGGGACCCTCCTTGAGGCACAAGGGAGTGATTCAAAAATTAAATTCTGTAACACAGTGCAGAGAAGGGACAGAATTAAGGTTGCACACTGATCATGTCTTTCCTTCATCTCAATTACTTGGCTTTGAAGCCTAAACAGAATTCTTCTAATGTATTGCTAAATGTCTCTTTGTATGTAATTTTAAATAAAGAGGTAAAAACTCAATTATTTTATGTCTAAGTGTAATATCGTTTTTTTAAATACATTCATTATGCAGCATTACTTGAAGGAGCATGCTGACTGTAGGGCATTGCCACCACTCCTAACACCTAACCACAACAGCCAGTGCTCACACTCAGCCATTGTGGGAGGCACAGAGGATGAGATGAGGAGTGGATTGAAGAACTTCAGTCTTTCTTTCCATCTCCACGACATCTCATCCAGCCACAGCTGGTCATCGGACCTGTAACAGACCTCAAGAGCAGCTAAGGGTGGAGCAATATGGCCACCATGGCAGATGTGGAGCTGGACCCAGCCCTGCTGCATAGACAAAGATGTGCTTTGGGGCACAAGAGCAGCCATGATCAAACAGCTTGAAAATCCAGTACTAATTTCTAGGAGAAGGATAAAAGAACAAACAGAAATCAATGTTTTTGAAGTTCATCACTCAGCAAAAATCAGGATTTTTTTTAATAAATGAAATACATTTCCATAGCCCCAGGGATTCCTTCTGCAACATTTCAAAGGTCTGCAGTAAACACCAGCAACACTGAACCTCTCAATAACAGAAAGCATCAGATAATCAAAGTAAATGGGCTATGATTGGCAGCAGTGGTAATGCAACACTCCTACCCCAACCCGTTTGGATGTCACTGCAATCAATGCCTGGGCTGCCATTAGCTTGCTGTGGTTCATCATGTTTTTGCATCTTTATGCCTATGTGTCACTGGGTGTCTGCATGCTTGTGTCCCCCCCTTTGGTCATCTCAACAAGACACCCAGAACAGGAAAGTACATGTCTAACAAGAAGGTCTGAAGGAAGGAAATAATGCTAAATGTGGGTCAGTAGGATTAGGTGTGCCTTTTGGGCATTGTTCTGTTTCCATTTGGTATTAAATAATGGTGTAAGGAAGCCCTTGTACAGCAAATGCCTATCCCGTCTGTGCTGGTTGGATTGCCTGGCAACAGGCAGAGAGGACATACCAGTATCAGTATGCAAGACAACTTGAGAGGGCTGAAAAATCTGCTGTAAGACTGGCTGCTGAAGTGTCACAGCCTGCCTGTCCTGCCCATGAGACTGTAGGGATCATGCAGTGATCAAACCTCTGGCAGTAAGAGAACAATTGTGTTTCCTCTGCTGTGTTTCATAGAATCAGGGCCAAATGTATTGGAAAAGACCTTCAAGATCAAGTCAAGTCATCAACCTGACCTAACAAGTCCCATCACTAAACCATGTCCCTTAGTGCCACGTGCTCACATCTCTTAAAAACCTCCAGGGCTGGGGACTTCGCCGCTTTCCTGGGCAGCCCATGACAATGCTGAACCATTTCTTTTCTATATCCATGGGGATGGGCATGCAGAGAACTTTGCACAGTGGGAGGCGGAGGTGTGTGAACTGCCAGGACTGTTCCTGAGTGGAGCTTGCTTTTAACAGATATCAGGAACATCTGTGACTTACGAAAAAATTTCTCCCAGAATTGTCAGTGAATTAAAGTTGTAACAAGAAAAAGAGTTATGCTGTAAATTAGTCAGCAATTTCAAGTGTTGAGAATACTGAAGAGATTCAGAAAGACACCATTTCCATGAGGAAACTCTTCCTAATGCCCAATTTAAATCTCTCTTGTCAAAACTTCAGACCACTTCTTTGCATCCTATCACTACTCAGCTGGGAAAATAGACAAACACCTCCCTGCAGCCTACTTTCAGGCAGTCATAGAGAGCTGTGTTTCAAGGAAAACCCAAAAACAAATCTGGGTTTGTTAACAGACGAGCAGGTTATGAAGAGCTTAGATCTGAGAGCACTTGGCTGCTGCAGCTGGAGCACCTGGCAAGAGGAGTACCAGGGAGAAGACCCACACTACTATGGGACATGGACAGGAAGAAAAAGTGGCAAAGGGACTCAACCCAGGAAAGCTAATGGTCTGAGCAGGAACCTATAAAGAGGGTGCAGTTAGGGCGGACTCTGTTTATTCACGATCAAAATGAAAGCAGTAACTGTTTCTAAAGAGCTGATTACAGAGAGGAAAACAAATAAAGAAATAAACAGAATGAGCAGAAAGGTCTATTTCACTTTCTTCAGATCTCAGGTTTAGGAAATGCAGAACAACTGTTTTCCATATCGCACCAGTCAGTTGGAACCGACCTCAGCAATACAGATATTTTCCTAAATACCAACCCTTCTTCACTTAGGTGTTTTCTGAACATATCTCCAATGAAGATATTTCAAAGTAATTTTTTCCTGATACAATTTCTATCTTGACTCCTTCATGCAAAAATGTGGCCTTCCATGTTTCACTCAGATGGTAAAATCCATATTACTAAATTTATCAGCCCTCCACTGATGGCTTCCTAGTAGACTGGTGGTGAGAAACGTACAACACTCCTCTTGTTCCTGTTTTCAGACTAATGATGGAAATTTGGCTGTGACTGTCAAAAATGTGTATTCATTCCATATCCCCAAAGCAGGATTTTTACACCAATATGCACCTGAGAGAATTCTCTTCCCAGGATGTCAAAGGGAGACTGTGCTTCTCTTGACTTGTGTGCAATGCCATAGGTGCTGAACCCCACTAAGAAAGGCTTTGAAAGCTCGAGACAAAGCCACAAGGTCAGAGCAAGCTTTTCTCTCTGCTCGATCTGAGTGAGAAGAATTTGAGTTGCTGAAAAAATAAATGGATGGAGTGTTTGATCAGTGACTTCGATGCGACCCATATTGACTCTATTGATTTTATCCTCATGGAAAGCAAGCACACATCTGTACCAGTGGGTAGGCACACTGCACTCAGGAATCTGTTGACCGGGGCCATGGCAAAGGATGTAGCAAACTCAGATATTGGATTATTTGCAAATTGCAGCAGTGAAACTCATCTAACCTTCCAGCAGCTCTTTTAAGTGATATTATTATTAGCCCTTGTTCAGAGGGTGGCAGGCAGGCAGCCAGTAAAGCACTTAGAGTTTACCATCATCCATCTGGTCTTCTATAGATTTGAAAACTGCAGAAATTTTCCTTTTTAGGACTTACTTTGAATATGATTAGTGGGCCACTTGCCATGTTGCTATACAAATGTGTATGTGTGCTCTAACCGAGGTATGTGGCAGGTATTTTATCAATGAGGAACCAATCAAACAGTGTTTCCATTCATTCGTCCACTTGTTTATTTGTGGAGTAAAACTAAGCCTGGTGTTCTCAAAACACATAACAGAATAACAAACATTCTGCACTGCAGGCGGGGGTTGTAGGTATACACAGAGGAGGGCCACAAAAATGATCCAAGGGATGGAACACCTACTCTATGAGGACAGCCTGAGAGAGCTGGAACTGTTCGGGCTGGAGAAGAGAAGGCTCCAAGGTGACCCGAGAGCAGCCTTTCAGTATCAGCCTTTCGGGGCGGGAACTGTAAGAAGGAAGGGGAAAGATTACTTAGCAGGGTCTGTTGTGACAGGACAATGGGAAATGTTTTCAAACTGAAAGACGGAAGATTTGGGTTTGATATATGGAAGAAGAGTTTTACAATAAGGGTGGTGAGGCAGTGGAATAGATTGTCCAGAAAGGTAATGGATGACCCACCCTAGGATACATTCAAGGTCAGGCTGGACAGGGCTCTGAGCACCTGATGGAGCTGTAGGTGTCCTGCTCATTGCAGGGGTGTTGGATGAGATAACTTTTAAGACTTCCTTCCAACTCAAATGATTCTATGACTCTGTAACTATCCAGCTGTCAAGGAAATAGAAGTTAAAATCAGAAGGCCTTCTTTTAAAATACCTGAACAATGTAGTTTCCCTTGATTTTTATAATTCTAATTACAAAACTACTCAGTAGCACCTGGAACTGGAGGCATACACTAGTCAGGGATTGTTATGACAGCACTGAGGGTGCTGAGGAAGAGCCAGATGCCAGTCCTGTCCACAGACCTGCAGTGTCTCAGTGTCATGCAGTGTGCCAGAAGGCCGATGGCATCCTGACTTGTGGCCAGCAGGAGCAGGGAAGTGACAGTTCCTCTGAACTCAGCTCTGGTGCGGCTGCACGTCAAGTACTGTGTTCAGTTTTGGGCCCCTCCCTGCAAGAAAGACACTGAGCTCTGGAGTGTGTCCAGTGAAGGGGTCTGAAGCACACGACTTATGAGGAACAGCTGAGGGAGCTGAGGTTGTTCCATCTGGAAAATAAGAGGCTCAGGGGAGAACTTATCACTCTCTACTAGTCCCTGAAAGGAGGTTGTGGTGAGGTGGGAGCTGACCCCGCATAAGCAGCAATAAGATTATAGTGCAGTCAGGCACTGGAACAGGAGGTGGAGTCACTGTCCCTGGAGGTGTTCAAGGAACATTTAGAAGTGGTTCTTATGATAGTAGGTGGATGGTTGGATTGGGTGTCTTTTCCAACCTTGATGATTCTATGATTCTGTGATTCTATAGCTCACAACATGATGGACGAAGGCACCAGAAGAGTCCTTGGTCGTGCTGCCAAGGAGAAGACATCAGCTTCACACCAGTCCAGCCACCACTCTGAGACTGAGGATGCTGCTGGTACATCCAAGCCACCATCTGTGCCCTCTGCATGCCCAGCCAGCAGCTGAATCCCTTCAGAAAACCCAGCACAAAGGACAGGGTGCCCCTGAAGGCCAGTGGTACAGGCACTGTGCCCAGGAGCTCTGTGTTTTGGGTTGCTTTGCAATCTCATAGCTTCTACCTGCAAGTCCCCGCAGCATGCCTGCTTAGTACCTATGCTACTCTGATAGTCTACATAGCTTCCAGAAGCTATCATTTTTCATTCACTCTCTGATAAACTTGGGAAGGGCCTGGAGAGCAATATTCTCCTGTAAGGTCCTGATGGCTCTGAAATGGCCACTGAGCCAGACAGCTGGAGTTTCTCATTCTGAGGGGCAATCTGAACCCTGAGGAGGAAACCAATGCAACTGTTTCTCTTTCAGCACAGTCCTGATCACCTAAACTGAGCTCTGACTGCCATAGCACCTCATGTGCTCCTCACTTTCTAAACACAGCTGCTCCCAGCAGGACAGAGGCTCAATTAAAAGACTCCAAACAGATATACAGCTTCCCATCTTGGACTAGGACTTATCCAATACATCCTCTATCAAAGAGACTGAGCAGATGGTTTCCAAGAATCCCAAATGGTTAAGCTGTAGATAGATCGATCCTACAACAAAATGCACAGTGTACTGGGGGATGGGGGAAGCATTGCCTGCCCAAAGCTGCTGTTATTTTTGTCATGGGCACGGGGTCCATTTCTGCACTGCTGAGCAGGGACCCAGTCCTGGCACCTTTCTGTCTAGCTACCCCAGTCTGGGACCTTGCCCAAACACACTGTGAGTGGGTGCCAGTGACATAATGCCCCACTGGCTTTTGAAGATCCATTTTGTGTGTGTTTCAGAGGCCAAGTGCATCGCACCATGTTTCCCTGTGACCTCTCATGAGGTTTGAGTTGGCACAGGGCACAAACAAGCAGGGAACCACGAGCAGACTTGTTGGTGCTGCTTTGGTCCATGCACAGAGCAGTGTGTGAGGAACACAGGAACTGCGAAAAAAATAAATGAAAGAC
The DNA here is from genome assembly GCA_013399175.1 of Odontophorus gujanensis. NCBI lineage: Eukaryota > Metazoa > Chordata > Aves > Galliformes > Odontophoridae > Odontophorus > Odontophorus gujanensis. The sequence goes on from VXAB01005053.1 coordinate 367,901, forward strand.
TATGGTTTTGAAAGCACTGAAGCATATGTTTAACTCCTATGGACTTCAATGGCTGTAAGAATCTACTGAATAGAGCTTCTGAGTGGAGTAAACACGCTTGTATTAAACTTGGACAGAGAAATAACAAGCTCTTTCAGGTTTAAAAACTCATCTCGTGGCTCATTAAAAGTGCTTTCCACAAGGCTTCTCTGAGCATCTGCAGCCTGCACTGTCCCTGTCTCCCGCACAAATACAATTACATCTGGCAAAAGAGTTGCCTTGACCATAAAAGCATTTCCATCTGAGAAAGCTGCTCAGCCACACAAGGCCCCTCTGTCTGGGCTTCATGCCCCCCCTGGCAGCCCCTCCCAGCCCTTTGGGGTGCTGTGACCCCAGGAGCAGACCTGAACCTGGCTCCCAGGATAAGCCACCTCCCACCCCCCAGCAGAACTCAAAACAGGGCATTCCATCACTGATCCCTGCATCCAGACCAGGCGCCACTGCCTCAGGTGCACTGGAAATTTATGAGTGTTCAAAACAGCACTCACAGAATCACAGAATTGTTGGGGTTGGAAGGGACTTATAGAGATCATCCAGTCCAACCCCCACTCATGCATTACTTTCTTAGAATCCTTCATGTTTGGAGAAGACATTATAAAAATTATGGATTTTTAAAAATCTTTCAGAAAAAAAATGATAGATTCTCTGCTTGAAATACCTTGGCCTTGTTTTCTTTTTTATCAGCAAGCCTGGTTCTCAGATCCTGTTTCTCTTAAGACTTCTCAGATTGGCTGTCTGGATGAGCCAATTGTCTTTTGAGAGCAGTGAGGATGAGAAGCTCAGCAACCTGTTTCGTCTCTATATAAAACCAAGAGAACATGAGGAATAGGGGAAAAAAGAGACTCTTTTGCATAGGAAAATGGCAACTAGCAATAATGCTTGAGAGAACTACAGAGTATAGCAGGGAGTACATACCTTATTTACAAAGAAAAGCGCTTTCATTGTGTCTGCTAAAACATCCAAATTACTGCAGAGGCAGTTAGCGAAGACAAGGCTATTATAACAGCCGTAATTCTGCTTTTAATTTTGTATAGAGTAGTGACTGAAAGTCAATAGATTTGAACACTGAAATACACATAACTCAGACCACTTTAAGAAATCATGTTTTGGGGCATTTTTATTTTCAAGAGGGTTTTGGGTGAGCCGTGTCAGCTGTACAAAGGGAACATTGAACATATAAAGACTTTCTTCACTAAATAATTTAGTGCTCATGAAAGGTGCCAGATGGAGAGCCTTGGGAACTCGAGTCTTCTTTTTATCTGCTAAATTGCAATAGAATAAAAAGTGATGAATTTATCAAGTTGCTTTTCCAGGTGTCTCTGTGGCTGCCTGAGCCCTGACATGGAGCCGTTGCCCCAATAGGGACAGTTTGGCTTTGCCACCTCATCCCTGCAGCCCTGCCTGTTTCTGCTGTCACACGTGATGAGGGCAATGAGATGTGGGTGACAAGGGACACCCAGATCTCCTCTGGCAGGAGGGCTGATACTTGTACATCCTTCATGTGTTCCACCATCTGATTCCTTAGAAAACCAATGTGTGTCACCATGGGGTTTGAACTTGTACATCAAGGTACTTGCAATGAGTAATGAAGAGACTGTCCACTGCCTGGGGCTGGGCTGGGTGATTTAGCATGTTATTTATTATCTCCCAGCTTTAATGGACCTGCAAGTAATGAGCCATTCTGTCTTCTGAAACACTTCAAATTTATAAAGCCCAGTCTGTGTGTGGTGCTTTGCAAACAAATAAGCTGACAAATCTCTGTCCATATGGTTGAAGTCAAACTTATAATAAAAAATAGTACAATAAACAAGAGAAGGGCTAAGGAAAGCCATGGTTACCATATACCAAGACACAAACACCTAAAAATATGTGTTCTCTTTACATACTACTTTCACAGGATCAATACAGAAGGCAAACCTGTTCAATTTGAAGTTTATCAGCAATAAGTGTAGCAAAAAATCTGGATGGTGGCTGTGTCATCCTTAGGCCCTGGCAGTGTGGCACACTGCTGGTACAGTGATTAACTTGGGATACTTCAGCTGGTTCTGCCATTTTATTCAGTTTGGCTCGTAAAAGTAAAAAAGGACTTCTGCGTTAACAGCACTTGTGCTTCTATACCACTGCTTAATTCAGTGCTGCAAGTTGCCTTCTGAAATATCAAGGATATGAGTCCATCAAAAGAACTTAGCTCTGTTCAGCCCAGAGTGGGATCACATCTCTTCATGAAACAATTGACTGTACAAATAGGAAAAATAAAGACAGAAAGTGAAAGTGCTGACAAAGTTCTCATCGTAGCCCTTTGGTGTATGAAAGGAATAGGAAAGAAGGAAGCTCTAGCCCACAGAAAGGTGTGTCCATGACTAACGCATGTCACTACGCCCCAGGGGCTTAAAAGGAATGCTTCCTTCTCCTACAGAAGAAACGTTATTGCAGAAACAAACTTCAGGGCCTGAGAAGGCCCTGGTCAGAAACCTCATCAGCTACCCAGTGCACTCTGACCAGAGACCTGCCAGACAGAGATAAAAGAACTGCCAGTTGCTGCAAGCCCACAAAAGAGGAGGAGAGCCGTGTGTGCCAGCAGGCTCCATGCCAGGCTGCGAGCAATAAAAGGAGTTTCTTCAGTCCCAGGAGAGGAATGTGTACAGGATCTTGCTCTGATGCAATCCAGACCTTGTCTGTGCTCTTGCAGGAGGAGTATGAGGACACCTGCAAAGGCATTTTGCTCGACTCCAGATCCCTCCTCTGGAGGCTAGCATACTTCGGGCTGGCTTTTAACGCTGAATCACTGTCAAAGCTTGAGATGGATGTGACCAGCCATGTTCTCAAAGAAAAAGAAGGGGAGAGGTAAGAGGTCAGACATCCTCCTCTTCCAGGGTAGAAGCAGATGTAAAGAAGCAGCAGGAATGGTGCTGTGGGAGAGGGAGTCACTTCTAGTTGCCTGACACTGTGGGAGCACCAGCCAGCTCTGACGAGGCGAGACCCACAGAGACTTTTTCTCACATCAGCTCTGAATCAATGATCCCAAGAGGGCTAGCAGCTGAATACATTGTTTTGTGGATATGAGCCACGATTTCCTACAGAATTAAATTCTGTGCGAAGGCCTGAGAAACAGAAAAAGTCTCCCTGACTTTCTTGGTAGCTTTCTACTCCAGTATGCTGTTATCTTGTACTGGGAAGCCCCAAGCTGGACAGTGGTGGAGTCTCAGAAGAGCTCTATGGAAGATACATCAGAACCACCTCCCTCGACCCACTGGCTGCACTCCCAGTGATACAGCTCAATATGTGGTTCCAGCTGGTTTTCCTATCTCCATTCCTACAGGCTCCAGCAATGATTCTGTGTTCCTTGACAGTCTGTCCTTGTTCCCATCTTCTTTTCATTTCCTTTCTGCTTTGGATCTCAATTTGGTTCTGCCTGAATCAGAAGCCCTTCCTTCCATATGAACAGTGTCATACAGTGAGCGACAGGATTGATTCTAATTACAGAGCAGGTGAGAAATTAAGTCCATTCTCATTTGCAGAACTGTGTTTCTAGCTACAGTAAATACAAGTTTCCCAAGGAATGCCCCATGTCAGAAAGCCCTGGTAACCTGCATGTGTCAGCCTGTGCACTGACCTCAGAGATTCCCACCTGTTTTCTCCCCACACTCCTGTGTGACATCTTGCCTTGACTCAATATTGACCAGAAGTTCTGTACAAAGAGGAAAAAGAGAAAGCCCAACAGGATCAAGATCAGAAAGAGGTTTGTTGCCATTTCATTTTTGTTAAGAATGCTGCAGAAGCACAGAGTCCATTTTAGGAGTCTGGGAAGCTTTTCTCATGGGGATTTGGAAGGGCAAAAGCTCCTCTAGTGTAGAAATAACCCAGCTGCAGCACTTGCAGTCCAGCAGTGTGGGCAGGCAATCACACAGCACAGCAAGAGGCACACAACCAGAGCACAACTTTGAAGGCATATCAAAATATTCAGCACAAAGATTCCTAGTAAGTACAATGGAACAGGGTAAGTAATCTCCTATCATAGCAACATCTAAGATTTAAATTAACCTCCCTAGGCCTTAAATTACATTGCTTCACATGGAGCTGGTGCATCTCAGGTTAATTGCATGGACCTCTGGTAATTGGCCCAAATATAGCACAAGGAGATTTTCATGCTAAGCCAACATCAATACTGTGCATCAAAGGCTGCCCTGAATTCTCCCCCTCTGTTGCTCAGTCATCTTTGATCTAAAAAATGAAAGGAGTAAGGGAATCTGTTGTTATTTTTATTCCTTCTCCCCCACCTCAAAATTGAGGTTACAAAACTGAGAATACAAACAGAGAAAAGGTGGTGAAACAACAACAACAAAAAAACAAACAAAAAAAAAAAGAGAGAGAGAAGCAGGGATGATGGAGTGAAGTAAACAGAAACAGAAGCTTGAAAAAGAAAAAAAGTGCTGCTGAGGGGAAAAAGAAATGCTGTAGGCATGGGATATGCCAGTGAATGCGGTGCTGAAGAAAAGCCAGGGCACGATGTCATGAACGAGGACAAGGGATCAGTCCACCACTTCTGCAGGATGTGAGATTTGAGACCTGTCTTCTTAAGCCATCTGTGTGTTGGCCATCTGGCTTTGCTGTGGTCTGCTTCAGATGCCACCAAGACCTCAGCACACACATAAAAAGGCCTTGTGCATTTGAGCCTCTTCAGGAATCATAATTATTTGGGAAGCAGATGTCACCATGTGATCCTTGGACTGCTCATATAAAAACCAAGGAAGGTCCATGCCATTCCTCCTGCTGACTGTGGAGGAAAAAAAAGACCTGCTCCATCCACTCTGAGCTTGAGAAAGCAAGTCAAATTTCTCATGGGCAAAAGAAGGAAACCCACTGAAGGAAGCCTGATTAAAGGGAGAGTGTTGAGACAGAGAGAGGAACACGTAGCGGGAAATGGGAAGCAGAAGAGAGGACACATGGAATTCAGCAAATCTGAGGATGTGGGAATTTAGGAACATCTTTGTTCCAACACTGCATCAGGCCCTTAACTCTCCCAGCCATCCTGAGTGCTTCCTCTGGGCAGCTCCAGAGAATGAACAATCTTGCTCTTAGCAACAGTGAGTGGAGTTGAGCCCTGGGCTTATAAAAGCTTGGCTCCAGAAGAGGTTGTTCACAAGCTTCCTATACATGCATGAGCTCCAGGCCCATTAATTACAGAAGGACAGATCCCCGATGTGGAAATCTGGATGAACTCACAAAACACATGAGGACACTCAGACTTTAATCCTCCAGTCTGGCCTCCCTCGTAACTCACAGCCCCAGGCAATCTGTTTCCAAGAAGGTGCTCTCCCTTATCCTGTACTCCTATCAGCTCTCCTCCCAGCAGTCTTGCCTTCACTCCACCGAGGGCAGTTCTGCAGGAACAAAGGCCAGCAAAACATTTCGGAAAACAAAAGGAGTTAAGAAAGATGCATCTGTGACCTTGCGAAGGGAAAGGATTGCACTATTTGATGTCGAGCTGATTTCTTAAAAAGGGTAAAGGCTACCTCCTGATGGGATGTTTCAGTTCGAACCAGCTCCAAATGTGTCTAGTTCTCTGTTCCTCAGTTTACCAGTTCTGCTGCTAAACTTGAACTTGAAATTTGCACAGGTTTGATTATGAAATGTTTTAATTCTTGGCTACAAAAATGATACGTAAGTATATTTAAAAAACAAAACAAAAAATCACAATGAAAAAAAGTGTTAGCAGCCAGCAACTAGCAACAGAGAAAACAGAGACAGAGTAAACTTATTCCTGGAGCTGTTTGAGGTGGTTTGATTACAATGTCACCAGAAGTTTTTGCTGCATTCAAATACAATTTTTTTTCCTGTCCTGTAAATAAATCAAATACTGATGAGAAATACAACATTTCACAGGCTTGCCTGATAGCCATGAGCATCATGAGCAAAAGAGAGACTACGTGGTTTTTTTAAATTAAAGATTAAACTTATAGAACAAAAGGACAAAGTTGTGCTAGGAGTGAAAATGCATTTCTCCGGGCATCTGAGGTGAGAGGGCACCAGGCAGCCCCACCAAGACAAGCAGGTGAAATTTCAAAGCCCCCTTCTACCACCCTGCCTGAAACCAGCAGGTATGGCTAACGTGCTAAAATCTGCCTCCAATTAAATGTCGACATTTAATCAGAATCGTTAGGAAAAAAAACAACCTTAGCAAATACGACTTCACCTCCCTGCCTTTTTCAGGCATGTTTTTATCTGTGAGCTCCCACACTGCAGACTGACACTCATACCCTGTCCTGCTGTGTGCCAGGGTTCTCACCAGTGTGCCATCTGGAGCAGCACACTCACGCAGAAGCCATCAATTCCTCTGCAAACCCAGATAATGGCATTCACTCTCCCATCTTCCCATTACAGCCTGCAAAGGACCAAATCCTCCCTCCATTTACAGTCCAGAAAGCTCATCCATTCAGTGATGGTATCCTGCATTTGCACTAATGCAACTGAAGGCTAATTTTGGCCCTACGTTACTTGTATTGTCAGATATTAAGTTAATGTAGACCACTTTCTGAGCTCGGTTCCTCTGTGCAATGTATATCAATTTACTGAAAGCAAGAGCATCCTTCGTAGCTTCCTGTAGCAGAGCCATACATTCAGGGCATGGGCAGGGAGAGAGTTTGCATTTTGCCAATTACAGCTGTGGTGGCAGTAAGGTGAGACTGACTTGCACTTACATCCATTACTACGCTGCCACATTTGTTAGGTGGGGAATATTTTATATGATGGATTTCTTCTGTATAATTTGGAAATCAGTCCTTCACAATTCAAAGTTCCTTGGCCTTGTTGAACTGCTCCCCTCCTGGTGGAGCTGCTCTGCATGTCAGCTGGAATGAAAACTCTGAGCTACACAAGTCTGCTGGAGAGAATTTTTGGCAACATATGACCCAAGTCTTCTTTATTCCCAGCCCATTGTTTCCTTCAGCATCTGCTCAGATGATTAGATTTAATGAGCAGTAGCTCCACTGGTACATAAGGGAATTCACAGCTCAGTAGGTGAGGGAAAAGAAAGCTTACAGTGGAAGATGGCTGTGTGCAGGTGGCTGTCTCCAGGATGTGTACTCCCACGTTCATATTGGGAACACACCAGGAGAAAACATCCTGCCTGCATGGGGCAGCCAGTGAGAAACTGCCCTGTACTGAGTTGAGCTTCTCATTGAAAGCAGCTCCTTGGGATCCAGAGACACAGCTCTGGAGACACAGGGAAAAGTGAAATTATGACTTGAGACTCTTAAGTACCTGCAAACTGGGATAGATTATTTCCCTTAAAACATCACCTCATTCACAATTGGAGCAGGAAGTCTCCATCCCTGGATTTTGACTTCTGCAGTTTCCTGCTGCCTTGCACATTCATCCTGTGTTTTCCACTGGGGCCAGCCTTCCCCACCCTGCTCTGCACACAAGCATGAAGAGGAGCCAGTTGCAGCCAAAGCAGTAACCCAGCACCCCACAGCCACTGTGATTCTCTTCTAGTCAAGCTCGTGTTTTTCCTGTTACAGCAACAATCCATCATCCTTCTTTAGACCTAATGTCTGCTCCACTTCTCACATCTGGAACATACAAAAGTGTTCAGAGCTTTGGGCTTCCAGTTATAATGGGACTCAGTATGCCTTTCCATAGATCCACTAGCTGTAAAGCTGAGGTATAAAAATACAAAGTAAAGGCAAGTCCACTGCTTCTCCGATGTCTGCCATCCCCTGAAAGAGTCTCCCTCCTCTCTGCCATCTGTGCAGAAATAATTTCAGCAGAAGACAGAAGATGCCAAACACTGTTGGAAAGATCATAGGGGAAATGATAACAGTTGGTAATCAGGTGGAAATTGTTTATTTTCTGTATCCAGACAGTAGCAGCGATATCAGACCTGCAACAAGAGCCACATCACCAAAACAACATGGAAGCAGTGTCTTTTTATGTATTTATTTTTTACTTTTGGCTTTCCAAGGTGGGATGAGAATTACTCAGCAGTCCTTAAACTCACCTCCCAAGTGCCCTGCACATCCATGAATGACATGGGGATGGAGTAGTTTGAAGTTTGGGTTTCCTGGGTGAAGAAGAAGGTGGCCACACATGCTGGAGACTGGAGCTATCTTAGGCATCAGAACTGGTTTCAGCATCCTCCCCCTGCATCTGTCCCAGCTGCAGTGCGGAATAAACTAACCCTGCCTACCCTTCCTGTGCACTTCTCTTCTCTCTGGATTTGTAAGAACAATTTACAGTAACAGATTCATTTTGTAAAGTATAGTTGATATATGAAAGGATATTTATTATCCTGACCTGCCTGAAAAGCCATCCAATGCATTCATGTCAAGCCTATTGGAAGAGTAAGTCCATCACTGGGATGATCTCTTGCTGTGGGTCTACTGCTGTCTGGAAAAAGGCCGAGAGAAAAGATCCCTGGTATGTATGGTCAGACCATACTGCGTACAGCCCATATGGAATCTATCTTTAGCTATCAGAAAAAAAAGAAAAAAGAAATGATGATGGTTGCTCAGAGATACAGATATTCCTCCCTTCAAAGCCTTTCAAGGAAGGAGCTCCCAGCATAGCAGTGCTGAGCTACATGGCTTTAAGGACCAGTTGCACCACCCAGCCCCTAGGAACTCCACCAGTGCAAAGTCTGAAGAATGTGAAGGTGAAGAAGAGCTGGAAATTTCTCTTTGTACTTCCCACGAGGCCAAACTGCCAGCCATGGCAGGGCCAGTCAGCACAGACTGCGGACACTCAGGGCTGACAGCATGCAGCCCTGGTGCTGCCAGTGGCTCCCACCAGTATCTCCTTGCCAGGGAGCACCACCACCAGGACTGCTGGCACAGCAAAGCCCAAGCTCCCCTTGTTCACCTTTCTCCAGCAAACATACACTAGTCACCCAGGCTGCATTTCTGCAGCGTCCTGCAGTACACCATCCTGCAACAAACCACGATGAAGACTTTCACAAGCTAGAGATGCTGCAGCTGGGTTAGACCTAGCCCTATGCCAAGGCTGGGTGAAACCCTCGTAGTCAGGACTACGTGCATCCTTTGGCATGGATCCAGCAAAACACACTGTGCCACAGAGCAATTTGGGGAACCACTAGTTGTGAAAGAAATATAAATCACAGCAGCCTATTCTAGCCTCCTTCACGTTACACTGAGCTGAGGATAAGGAAGTAGGGAAAATGAAGCCTCTGTCCTAATGAGCTTCCAACTAAAGCAAGAAGATAGAATTAATGTGCAGGTGTTTTATTACCCCAAACAGTTCATAAAGTATTTTAGGACCAGCCAAGCACTGGTCTATTCTGACAAGCACAGAAAGGAGCCGGTGACTTCTTGGAGTCCAGAAATTTCAAGAAGGATGCACATTTGCCCTACAGAGTGACCTCAGAAGACACTGCAATTTCAGTCATTTTTCTGTAGTGATTACAAGTGATTTGGTACTTCCAATACTCCATATAAATAATATCAGAAGTAAAGTGGAAATTTCTTACCCTCAGGGTCTATAGCTCTGATACATTTGCTAAGGTACAGAGCAAACACAGCACTCGGTGGCTGATGCCAACAGGACCGAACACAGACACCTTCTGCCTGAAAATGGCTATCGCCACCAAAGGAAGAATCACTCATCCCCTCTGAGGGAAGAATCATTTCTTATGACTACCTGGAACGTGATGGAAAGCACAGCAATGACAGCATAGTAGCAAAGTCCAAGATTGCAGCAGGTCAAATGCAGCAGCCACGGGCACGAAAAGAAAGGAAAAAAAGCAGCTTACCCTTAGAAAGCCACAGGTAAGCAGGGATCTCCAACAAGATACCTTTACTTTCACTGCCAACCTTTCAACAAGGTCTGGGAAGGGGTGAATCCTGGCCCCACCCCTTCCTGCCACTCAGGTACATTGCATGCACCTGAGCTCCCCTCAGTTGGCCCTGCCTTCCCACCAGGTGCTCTATCACTGCTTCAAGCTGTGTCTTAGCATTTCTGTTACACTCTCTCACATCTCCCTCTTTACATTCATGCTCCTGATACCTTCCCTGCCAGGGGGAAGGTATTTTTTGCCCTGGGTGAAACACCCAATGACTTATTTATCCTTCTGAGTGCTTGCTGAGGTCACACTATAACCCCAGCCTGGGTGCTCCCTGCAGACGTTCCACTTCAGATGGTTGAATTACTCTGCTCACAGTTTACCACAGATGTTTTTTCTTAAATATTTGTTATTTGAGGAATAATCCTAATTTCCCTTTGACCTAAGCAAACTCTAATGCAGCACCCCAGCCTTGGGGCAGAAGTGTCTGTGCAAATGTGAAGGTGCAGCACACCCCTCTCCCTTGATGCTGTGCTCCTGTTCCTCTCCCCTAGGGTCAGGACGAGTCATTGCACTGCTGCTAAATTAACCTCAGGCTGCAGATAGCAGCATACCAGCATTCCAGCGTGGTGGAATGCTATACGGATGTTCAGCAGAACCATGGTTGAGGATCATAGAATAGAACAGAATCATAAAATCAGTACTGATGGAAAGACCACTAAGACCTCCAAGACCAAATGTCAGCCCATCCCCAGCATGCCCACTAACCACATCCCTCAGTGCCACATCCACCCTTTTCTTGAGTACCTCCAGGGACAGTGACTCCACCACAACCCCTGGGCAGCCCATGCCAGTGCCTCACTGCTCTTTATGTGAAGAATTTCTCCTAATATCCAACCTGATCCTCCTCTATGCAGCTTAAAGCCATTCCCTCTCATCCTATCACTATCTCAGCTCTTCCACAAGCAGCGTCCTGACCAGCATAACATTTACTTACACTTTTGGAGTCCTTTTTTACTGTCTGTATATGAAATACGTTTTTTCCTCAGCAGAAAAGGGAGTAAATGGCCTCAAAGTGTGGCAAACTGTAAAAATCCTTCTCAGCACAGTTTCATCTGAACTTGAAGGATCCAGTTTCTCTCTGCTGCACACAGCTGGCAGATCACTTCAGTCCAGTGAAGGACTCCCTGCAAGGACAAACCAAATGGCAAATAAAAAGGAAGAATACTTTCAGTCTTCTTTGCCAATTAGGTGTCTGAGCACGTGGTGCTGGGCTCACATGCTCTGCTCTCCTCCCACTGAAGGCATTAGGATGCTGGGGCTGGGAGCAGGGCTTAATCCACAGCCGGGTGCTTCTTGGATGGTTTTCTCTGGCAGAGAGAAGCATGTGATGAGGTGTCTGGCTGAGTGCTCCTGAAAATGCCAGCAACAGCACTGATTTTAATGGGAAAACCCATCAACCTGCTAGGAGCTGGTATTTCCTGGCTCTTGACTTGGCTCTGCTACCAGTCCTGTGCCCACCACTTTCCCACCGTGAAGCTTCAAACCACCAGTGCCAGCCAGCAGCAGTCTCACTGCAGGAGAGGAAACCCACTCTCCATCATACAGGGCCATTTCCCACACTGCAGAAACCACAGATTCCCACTTTATGTTCTGAGCACATCGTACTGCATTGTCACTGCAGACAAGCACGAGGGCTTGCTCCCCACATAGCATTGCATCCGAGATGCAACATTTTGCTATTAAACATTAATAATGCTAATGAGGCATGGAGCCCTTGATGCGCGTTGGTGATGGGCAGAGGGAAAAGCCTTTTCAGATTGATTTCTTGCCCTGAGACAGCCGTCTCGCTGTGAGCATCCCGGCTCATTTCTTCTGCCCTCTAGTGCCAGAAACACTGAATGGAAAGGATGCAGAGCGCAGTTTCCTCACAATGCACTGAGAATATAGAAAAGGAGACAAAAGAAAATTACTTCTTGCACCTGCATTCTCCTATATGCGTTAAGGAAAAGCATGCCAGAGAAAATAAGGCCACTGTCAGACAGGGGCTGTGGTGTGCTGTTGGTTATCAGCTGTACCAGCCCCAGCCCAGCTGCTGCCTTACTCACAGTGTGGTCAGTGGAGCTCCTGTGGTGGAGCTGGACCCAAACAATTGGGATTTCCAAGCAAAGCAAGTCCTTATGGCTTTCCACACCATGGGATGGGGCAGGTGTATCCCTCTGCAATGTCCTGAAGATGCACTTGGTCCAGGGTCTCTGCTTCGTGTAGATCAAAGCCCTCCCAGCATTTGGTACCAAAATATTTACACTAGGGAAATGCCCACTGTTTAACATGTTGAACCTCATTTAATTCACACTTCTTACTCTCTGCTCCTGAACATCACCTTGCTGGGCTGAGTCAGATCAGCTTCCATGGCTGCTCTCTTCAAATCCGTGATGATACGTGTTCTCCTTTTTGGAGAACTGCTCTCATCACTGAGTTTAGCTTCTGGAATCAGACTTGAGATCTTTTTGCCCTGCAAGGTGTAAGGAAAAAGTCACGCTTCTGTAGTTGCAGCAGCTGCAAGAAATGGGACCTTTCAGCATGCTGCTTAGGGGAAAGGACTGGGATCCCAGTACCTATGTGACATGGATGCCACTGCAGTTGTCCCCCAGTTCTACTAGCTCTCCAGGAGCTGCTGTGGGCACCAACAGCATCCCCACAATGCTGTGTTCCTGCTCACTTCCATCCTTTCCCTTTTCACCTAACAAGCTTTCCCTCCTGTCTTCTTCACTTGACAAAATATAAGTTATAAAGCTTTGAAAAGAATCATAGAATCACCAAGGTTGGAAAAGACCTCCAAGATCATCCACATACCACTAAACCTCATTTCCCCACTAAACCATGTCCTTCAGTTCCACATCTAAACATCTGAACACCTGCAGGGACAGTGACTCCTCCCCCTCCCTGGGCAGCCTGTTCCAGTACCCAACCACTCTTTTGGAGAAGAACTTTTCCTAATGCCCAACCTGAATCTCCCCTGGTGCAACTTGAGGCCATTCCCTGTCATCCTATTGCTAAAAAAAAAGCCAGGACCAGTTGTGATTATGTACATTTCGCGTAACTGCTAAATTTCAAGATGTTGATTCTTGGGTTTAATCTATTATTCCCGTGAATCCCCATCAAAATATTTTGGAAACTTGGTGTGAAATTGCTGGTGTGTTACTATGGGAATACCAAGGTCAGACTCCTCACCCTGCAAGGCAATGAGCTGCTCAGCCTCATGTGGTGACAAGCTCCAACCTAAACTCCTGCACCAGAAGATCTCTGAAGGTCCCTTCCACCCCAAACTCTTCCGTGACACTGTGGGTTGGCGCCCTGGTGTCTGCCCAGGACAACAGGTGGGCAGCTGCAGGGATGTGGCAGAGGATGTGGCACTTTGGCTTCAGGTAAGACGTGAGGAGCTGGCTCTGATATTGGTACTGGAAAAAAGACAACAGGACTAAATACCCCTCCACTCCAGTCAGGGGTGTGCCAAGGCCAATCTTCCAACGCTGAAATGGAGGTTCTGGAAGAGCGAGAATTTCTGACCTTCTACTTCCTACTGTTCTCTGTACATCATACAGTCTGATGTAGTCTCTGTGGGAAGAAGCTATGAAATATGAAGATTTCCTATGGCAGCTGTTTCTGTAGAGTGATACAAGAGGACGTTTTAATGAAGTCAGCAATGTCTTCAAATTCTGGACCCACAATGCTCCTTTGCTTCTTTTTCCAGCTATTTGTGAGAAGCTGCTGTCTTCTTTTATGGTATCAGAGTTTGGAAATGTTCACAAGTTCACCGCAACATGCCATGGCCTGAACTCACCTGGAAACACGGCACAAGAAAATTTCAGACACGGTTTGGATGACTTAAAGCTGTCTCCATCTGGTCACAAGAGCCAGGTGGGTGACACTGAGGGGTAAGTCAGCACCCACATAAAGAAAAGGAGCTCCTTTTCAGTGCACCCCTAACTCATATAGCCAAAGGAAACGTGCCACCTTGTTGCACGTGAGTTAAGGTGAGGCATCCTCTCACCTGACAATGGGTTTCTTCAAAGAGAAAAAACATCAGAAAGGGCCTGCTAAGAAGATGTGCATTTCTGTGTGCCAGAAGGTCACATGGCCTTGCTCATGGCCACATCCTGTCAAGTTTTGGATATCTCCAAGGATGGAGACTCCACAAGCTCTCTGGGCAACCTGCTGCAGGGCTTGATCACCCTCATCATAAAAAAAAAAAAAAACCTCTTTCTTATGTTTAAGGGGAATTTCCCATGTTTTGGCGTCTGCCCATTGCCAATCCTACAGCTGGATCCCCTGAGAAATTCCTGGCTTCATCCTCTTTCCACCCCAGCAGGTGTCAGACACACAGAACAGATCCCAGGCTGGATGGTCTCACCTTGAAGAAGGGAGCTCACTGGGCAGCTCTGAGCCATGAGAGTTGGGGAGATGATGGCATGTGTGTTTTTCTTATATTGTCCTCCTGGGTTTTATGTTCTGTTTTGTTCTCGTTAACTTCTCTTGTTCGTGTTTGTAGAAACCAGACCACTGCTATTGATTTCAGCAAGTTATTTTGCTCTCTGCTCCCTCAGCGTGCAGTTTCTCAGGAAAGAATAAAACTGCTGGAACTTGAAAGCAAAATTACAAATGAATAAATTGGTAGAGGAACAATTCCTTAAAATAGATTATCTTGTAGTTAATTGTCACAGCTGAAGCAGTTGATCCTGACCTCCTTGTCCCCAGCCAGGTATTCTGGACTGGTGGTCAAACCAGCAGAGCTGTGGGCCCAGCCTGGATAACCCTGTTACTGCCTGCTGCCTCAGCTCTGCAGCAGAGCTGTGGGTCCTGCAGAGAATCACAGAAAGGTTTGGGTTAGAAGGGAGCTCAGAGATGATCCCGTTCCAACCCCCTGCAATGGACAGGGCTGCCAACCACTGCCTCAGGCAGCAGGCCAGGCTGTGCAGGGCCACATCCAGCCTGGCCTTGAACACCTCCAGGGATGGGGCATGCACAGCTCCTCTGGACAGCTGTGCCAGCACCTCACCACCCTGTCAGGGAATAAATTTCATGACCTCTAATCTAGATCTCCCCTCTCAGTTCCCCTTCATTCCATTACCATCCACCCATGTAAAAGGTTCATTTCCCTCCTAAATTCCCTTTAATCACTGGAAAGCCACAGTGAGGTCTCCCCACTGCCTCTTCTCCTCCAGGCTGAACAAGCCCAGCTCCCTCAGCCTTCCTTCATAAGAGAGATGCTCCGCATGTCTGAGCATCTTCGTGGCCCTCCTCTGGACCCACACCAACAGTTCCACATCTCTCCCATGCTGGGGCCTCCAGGCCTGGATGCAGCACTGCAGATGGGACTTCACAAGGGATCCAGCACCATCCTACAACCACCACATATAAACAAACCCTATAGCTGTGCTAGGCCAGCTGTGCGCCTGCACCGGCACCACAGCAAAGATGCTGCAGCCTGGATCCACTCACGTGTGCCAAATGCACTGTGAACACCTCACAGCTCACCACCAGCAGTGCCTGTTTGGGATCAGACAAATCCTGCCCTCCAGCTTGGCCCCAAGAGGAGCTGCTTGCCGTGGGTCCCTCATCCCTTGCATCCCCCACAAAGACAGCCCCAGAGCTCCCCACTACACAGAACCATCCTCCCCAGTGCCTCAGAGGTTTCAGAAGCTGCATCAGCTGCCACAGAGCGGCTCTGACAGACAGCGGGGAGAGGAGCAGCTGCGAGGAGCTCAGGCGCAGCCAGCAGCTCCCGACGTGAGGCAGCATTTATTTTTAGAGTAATGTAGCGCGAAGGAGATGGCATGAGCAGGGCCCCCTCGTCACTCTGACGCCATCACCCGCTGCCCACGCTCCCACTAAGTGGGTTATCGCAGCCCATCGGGCTCCTGAGGAGAGGGGAAGAAAGTGGAAAGGTCATCGCTCCCCTCGTGCTGATAAGCTGCAGAATGCTTTCAGTGCTGTGGTATTTATTAATGGACATTGGTTTAAAGTGCTGATGGTGCTTCATGCAAGACGTCACCTCTCTCCTGCTGCCCCGAGCCCTGGCAGTGGCTGTAAGTCACTGTGCTCCCAACCTGTGTTACGCCACTTACACAGGGCTTTCCTCTCTCAGCTGCTATAAAGCCCTCCTGTATCCCTGTTTCCCCCACGACCTGTCGCTATCCTTTTCTTTCCGCTAGACATTGCTAAAATCACTGTGATCCCAACCACCAGCCCTCTTCTCAGCTCCTTTCCTTGTCGCTTCGATTTCCCCACCTGACGGAACAAAACTCACACTTATCTGCGATGTTTACATGTCCTTTGTGCCACAGCAGTTAAAGGGACTCTCAAGTGGTGGAGTCATCCTTAGGTAACATATGGCCAACTCCCCACCACCTCCATCAGTGAGAGATCAGCACGGTGCCTGGTGCAGCAGGAGCCAGCCCAGGCCTTCACATGTCAGGTCACACCCCTCCATTTCCTCTTCTTCCTTCAGCTGCAGTCAATCTACCGCTCTGCAGCGCTTGCTCCCACCCCAGTTGCCATCCCTCACATCCTTCCAACACAGAGCTCCTCACTTGGAAGACGCAGCCTGTTCCGCTGCACTTTTCTTACACGCTTCCCCCCCTCCAACTCGCTGTCTAAATTTTTTGGCACCGTCTAGGCACTTGCTGAAGTAGCACATCTCTGCTCTTCATCTGCCCAACCATCTGCTTGAGAGAGCCGTGCAGGGGGTGTATCCCAGAGATGTGTAGACCGAAGGCCAGAAGGAGCCAGCATGATCTGGCTCAGCTGCATATGAATGCCACAGACACCCAGGCAGCAACTCCCACGGTGAGTCCTTCACTACTCGTTGCAATATCCCTCACCACTGAAGGTCCAGCTTGTTTTTTTATCTTTTCTTTTTTTTTTTTTTTTTTTCCTTCTTCCCCCCCCCCCCCAGTGGCATTTATTAAACTATTTTCATGCTGTGAAAACATGCAGCTCTAGAGAGAGAGGAAACCTTAATGACCAGATACAGAAAGACTGTAAAGCCTCAGAGTGAGTTACTGAGGTGCGTGTACACAGAGATCCAGAATTTCCAGCTTGCAGTTTATTTAGAAAATTATTTTATCCAGTAAAAAATGTTGAAATTCCTAAATGCTTTGTTTCAACAAGTAATGGTGCCCATCTGATCAGGGTGGGCTACAACAGCCAGGAGCTGGAGCCTTGTTGAAGCTTGTTCCTTGCATAAACCCAGGCTGGTGTACCAGCCCAAACAATCTCTGTTCTGAGACGAATGTCATCTTGCAACCCAACCCCAGGCTTGTTAGCCCATAAAGCCCTGGGACTGAAGCTACCCCAAAGAGCTGTTTGGAGCCACCAACCCAGACAGCTGTATGCACTTAAGCACACAACCAGAAAGCTGCAATTCCAGATCACCCAGCCTGGAAACATTGTTCCCACCTCTCAGCCTTAGGAAACTGGTGAATCCCCAAACCTTAACCAAGATGGAAGGCTGCTAGGCTCTACTCCCAGCCACGTGGTACATTACAACACAGGGATACCTGGCCTAATTCTCTCTCTCCTTGATGCCCTACAAGTCCCCATCAAAATCCCGTCCTTCAGAAACACTATCCAGTGCAAGAAGATGAAAGTCCTGTCACTCCACAGCCATAACCAGTAGTCTTGCCCCATCAACAGTCTAGGGAGCTCCTGCTAGCTCATCTCTGATTTCCTGGCAAGTCTCCTTGAAAGCCTAAATACAGTTCAGCTCCCTGAAAGTAGCATCAACCCAGAGAGATCTGGAAATTCCCTCCTAGGTTCTGCCAAGATGGAGCCCAGCAGCACCAGTCTGTCCTCTGCTCCAGAGCCTGAGGTCAGGTTATGGCCTGGTTAGGGCTCTGAGCACCTGGCAGAGCTATAGGTGTCCAACTCCCTGCAAGGAACAGGGACCAGACAGCCTTTAAAGCTCCTTTCCACCTCAGATGATTCGGATTCCACAATTCTAATATGATTAAAGCTTTCACAATACAGCCTTTGTCTCGCCAGCATGGTACACGGCATTCATTAAGGTATCTGCTCATGCCAATGTACTGCAGGGCTCTTTGCAAAGTGCCTTTAAATGACTTTTTGCATCAGAACCTCTGAGCGGAAGCTGACATCTTGTAGATGGTTCACTTCAGGCCTCCCATGGAGCAGAGGAGGGAGCAGCAGTGCATGGCTGGGAGCTGGGGGGATGGCTGGGCTGCCAGCCTGCCACTGAATTCATGCCCAAGGGTATTTGTGTCACCAGACAATCTTTTAAATACTGTGAAATATAGAAAAGGATCCCACCAATCTTTTCCTGCACATTTCTTGCTAAGGATTGCATAGCCATGTAGAAATGACACTGATAATGTAATACTGAACTCCAACTAGTTGGAAAACTCTGTCTAATCCACTTTTTATTTTTTCCCTTCTTATAAAAGATGGGCTTAAAGGTGGTTGAATGGCACTCAGTTGATGTAGTGACATTGGTGGCTATTTCTTTTGAAAGATGCTCTCCTAAAAGAATAATGCCTTCCTCACAGATCTCTGGGCTTCATCTCAGCTGCCATCAGGGAACTGCAGTGTGCAGTAACTGACCCTGTGATGCTCTTTGTGAGCCAGGAGCTCAGCCGGGACAGCTCAGCCCTCCTTCGTATGGCCACAGAGCAATGCTGAGTGCAAGGATTGGTGGAGGCATGCAGATGCTTTCCTTCAAACAGCAGCTGAGCAACATCCAAACGACCAAGTTCAGATAAACTGAGCCATCAGATGCCCACTTGAGACAAATTAGCGTAGAATGGCTATACTGCATTTCTCAATGGTTTAATGCCATAGAAGTGTATTTATAAGACAGGGCTAATTTCCTGGTCCTTAAAGAACACTCTGAGAAAGCAACTCCTCCATCCAGCAAAGTATTCTGAGATGCAGTCAGAAGGCATTAGAAGTGTCACGTTACTCTCATACATTTTTTGGTCACTCTTAAGGCTGAAGAGATATGGTCTTTTGTTTCTATAATACACACTCCTGAAATAAATGTCAAAACACTGAGGGCATCATAAATCACATCTCTTCTACTGGCTGAAGCACTTAGCAATGGTTTGCATTTTGGCTGCTTCTACATTATTTTTTACAAACTGGATTTTAAAGCTCCAACAGGGAAAGGCCCTCTCACCTCAGGGTCGGTGAAATATCCCACTGCAGCCAGCTCTGCCTGGGACAGACAGAAGTTCAACAAATGCTGTCAGCCCAACTGCCTCCACAAAGGGGCAAACGCTGCCTTGAAATCCTCCCAGCAGCAAAAAGAAGCCTCGTTCTTCAAAACTCTCTTAGCTTTTCCCTGCCTGCCCTTCATTAGGTCCCTTCAATCTGCTTGTCATGGAGAGAGCAGGAACAAGCCATCAGAGCAGCCATTTCTGAAGTGCTTTGTACAGTTTTTTTTTCTCAGACACTGAAATGGCAATTCACTCTTTCAAATGTTTACTGCTTCAAGGCACAAGAAAATAAACCCTCATCAGCTCTGCAAGAGATGATCATGGCAGCAAGCAGTCACAGTGCCTATCTTAGAGTCATTAAGGGTGAAAAAGACCACTGAGATCATTTAGTCCAATTGCAGACCCATCACCTCCATGCTCACTAACCACATCCCTCAGTGCCAGAGCTCACGTTTCTGGAGAACCTCCAGGGACAGTGGCTCTCCCACCTTCCTGGGCAGCCCGTTCTACCTCTGGAAGGAAGTTTTGCAAATAAGGGACATCCAGGATTACCATCCTTTGGTGTAGAAAACAGCAGGGTAGGTGGGTAGCAGCCAGAGCACTGGGTCCAGGTCTGCACCTCCAAATAAAAGAAAGCCATGAGGCAGTGCAGGAGTCAGTGCAATGGGTGGGGCTTGGATGGTTTCCAAGAGCCATGGTCAAAACCACGAGCAACCTCATCTGATCCCACTTTGAGCAAAATGCTCAACCAAAGACCTCATGAGATCTCTTCAGAACAGCATTAGTCCATGACTCTACAGCTTGTACTACATCTGTAGCTAGGAAAATATTTCATAGCAAATCCAAAACAATATTATGGCCTGCAGGCACTTCCAAACAAAGACTGTCAGTTATTAACTGTCACTCGGGTCACTAAAAATGTGCTATTTATTCCTATATGAATAAAGAAGCTTATTAGGGCCCTTTCCATGGATGGAATTGAATTAACTGACCAACACACTCAGACTGAGATGTCTGTACCAGCACTGCATTGGTGCCCTCCTGTTTCAGTAGAGCCTGAAGAGCTCCTTAAGCAGATCAAGGCATGGGGTCCATGCTCATCAGATCAAGATGTAGAGGAACAAGTTCCCAGTCCCTACTATCGATCCCATCTCCATCGACTAAGTAGACAATTAAATTTATATACATCTGCAAGTCCCAACCATTGCCTAGTAGCTTATAACTTAATTTCTGTATATTAGATGTGCATTCCCTTCTCTTAGCAGACAACTGCCTGCTAATCTCCCACTTAACTGCTTACAAGGCAAACCTAGTGTCATTTGCTCAGAAAGTTTGGCCACGCTGAGCTCAGGCTGACATGGCATCTTTGGGGAATGATGGGAGGACACTGTAACAAGCAGCGGAAAACAATTTCTTGCACATCTAACAGAGAAGCATTGCAATCACAGTGCTTACAGAGCACCAGACTCACCTCTCTGAGCTGATCTCCCTTCCTGGCACAAAACTCAGTTTTCCCCACCCTCTGCTGTGTTTCTCTAAGCAACATCTTTGTGTTTGAATCACCTTTTGAGTACAGTAGCCATCACTGGGACTCAGCTCCATAAGACACAGTCTGCAGCAGCCAACCAGGTTCATTTCTGACCTCCCCATCTTCACATCTTTGGTGCCACAGAGCCAAGGTTGGTGCTCCTTGAGAGGCAGAAGCCCAGAAGTGCTGACAGCAGTGGTGATGGGTAAACAGCAGAATGGAGCATCACAAAGCAGGGACACCTGCACCTCCTCCCAGTGCAAAAAGCCACTGACAGTTTTTGTTGTTCTGAACACAAATGACTTTCACCCTTTCTCATACCGTCAATCTAACCGCCTTCAAGGACAGCGCTTACAGACATGGAATGAATCAGAACATATTTTGATATCCCCAGCAAACCCACCATGCAGCTGAAGGTGGCTGTGGAGGTTTCAGACCAGCAGCTCAGCATGGCTGCTCTCAGCCCCCATTCTCAAAGGGTGAGTGGAGAAAAGGGCTCAAGGGTTGAGATAAGGACAGGCAGATGACTCCTACATTATCACCACGGGCTAAACAGACTCAGGTAGAGAGACAAGTGGGCGCAGTACTGACAGTTGGACTGGATGGTCTCAGTGGTTTTTTCCAACCATTATGATTGTATGATTAATGCAATTTATTGCCTATGATTATCAGATTAGAGCAGTGAGAATTAATGAACTAAAACCAGCACCCTCCAGGAGAAATGTTATTATTGGAAAATATTTTCAGTAGAAACTCAAGTGATTCTTCAGATCTGGTCATTCAGTTTAGATGGCTTAAAAATAATCATTTACTAATATGTTCTTCAGAACCTTTATCATCCACTGGTTGACAGCTTTGAAACACAGTTAATAAAAGCAAATCAAAATATATAGCTTTTTTTTTTTTCCACAACACACCAGAAAAGGCCTGCATTGAAAACTGTCTGCTACTAAACCAGAGCAGAGGAGTCAAACTATTTCCCCAGAGATAGTCTCATCTTCAAGGTGGGATCTCCTCTCAGTACCACGAGTCACATCTGACACGCTGGAGCTCGCATTTACCAGTATGGAGTACAGATTCCAGCAGGAGCAAAGAGCTCAAACACCACAAATGCAGAAAATAGTAACAACAGCCAGCAAAGCAAACATCTGACCCTTTCTCCTCCTTTCTCCCTGCTGTGAAAACAAAGCTCAAGATCAACCTCAGAGAGCAGAGGCACGTTCTCGTGGGTTGGATAACAGCGCACACTCTGTAGAGTCTGTATGGAACCATTAATGCTGGAAAAACCCTGATGATGATGTAAGTCCAACCACCACTGTGCCCTCCAAACCATAGCCCTCCAAACCAAGAGCTTCTACCCTGAATGTTGTAAGCTGATCTATGAGCTCTACATTGATGCAAGGCATGGCACTGGCAAACCTCCACACCTTCCTGCTCAGGGTGCCAACTGCACGCTCCTGCCCCTTCCTCCATTCCACAAGTTGTAGCACAGTGCAGATGGCTTTTCCTTGGCTGCTTTTCAGGCTGACTGGTGGGCTGGCGGAACATGGAGGGCGCTGATAAAGGAAGGACACCGAGGTGCAGGTAGGCCAGCCCTTCCACATCAGTAGCATTGGTTGTGCTCATATGCGTTGCCATTCAGAAACAGCACCCTGTGCATTAGGTCAGACCTGCTCTATGATCAGCTTACTCTGATGGCTGAATTGTAAGGAAGGCATACATCCTTACCTAAAGCTTCCGTGGTGCAGTGACTCAGCTGCTTAACCTGGTCACATCGGGGCTCTGCGCTGCGCCACAGCTCCTTCTTCAAAAGCAGAGGTCAGGTGGTAACATCACCAGCAAAGGGTTAGTTGAAATCACTTCCCGACTCAAGCTGCAAAACCCATAAACTCCAGGCCAGGACAACCAACAGGCTTTTTTTTTTTTTTTTCTTCTGTATGTGTTAATAGGAAATGGATTGTCTTCAGCTACTTGTAACCCACACGATGACCAAACCCTAATGCCCAACTGGCATTCTGCACTTCTCTAACATGGAGAAACCTGCAGCGCCTCGTGTGTCAGCAACTGCTGTACACCGACACTTCTGTTGGGCTGACAGGAAAAACAAGAGCAGCAAGCAGTCAGCCTCCAATGGAGGCTTACAGAACACCCAGCCCAGAAATAACACTGCAATACTTCCCAAGATGCACACACAACTGACAGAACTTCCGTGCTTACCTCTGTTGTTAAACATGGTCAGATACAGCGGAATGAATGCGAACCTGAAGGGGAAAACCTGTTAGGAGTACTTCCAAAACAGCTCTGGGCAAGCTCTTCCTGAAGGCACAACCTGCCACAACACCAGGATGCTTCCAGGTTCAAGCAAGCAGAGCCCTGACCCGAACTTTACAATGCACATCTAAGATCGGGTCAGGACCTTACTTAAGATCCCAAAGAAACCGTGAACAAAGACAACAACCCCCAGCAAGCAGGGCATCACATCAGCTCCAGCTTTCTCCCCTCCCCTTTTAATCCCTCAAATTAATCATGTTCAGCTCACTCAGCAGGCACTGCTGCCTCCACCCGTCACACCACAGGTGTTCCTGCTGCTGCACAGCCCGAGGTGATGACTGCAACCGCTGCGTTGAACAGAAAAACAAGGATATTTTCCCCTCAAAATCAGAAATACGCCACTTCCAAAAATGGGAGCAAAAGACAAAACGTAATTAAGAACTACTGAAGAAAGGTTTAATTAAAAAAATCAGGAATTCAACAGTGCCTAAATCTTTATTTTTCATAACCTACATTTTTTTTTTTTTCAAATTAGACAGTTTTACATTTTATGACACAAAAGGAAACTTAAATTACTGATAGTTTACATGTAAGCTTGATTCCAGTCTTAATGGAAGAAGAACAGAAACAAAAACCCTCAAGAAGGCTTCCATATTACACTCACGTCACCAACGGGCAGCTGTTAGGTCTCCTTGGAAATCTGCGATTGTCTGCTGCTATCAGTGTCACAGGTTACAAAGCACATGAAATCCCTGCCTGCACTAGCTGGAGGAGATACAGAGATAGGTGTGCACCATTACACTCAGCTGTTGCTCGTGATACACTGCACCACACTCAAACAAGGGCCTTTCTGTGACAACTGCTCAAGTCTTTAAAAGGATAAAGCAGCGACATAAAACGTGGCCACTGCTGGTAGTTCCCACGTGGCACTGCGGCAAAGGTCACGGGGGTACGCTCTGAAACAAGACTGAAGTTTAAAAAGCAACTTCTGTTGCTTTTGTTTTCTTTTAATTCCTGGAAGACCCTCAGATCCCATTTAACTCATTCTCAAAATGAAAAGCGTCACCACATAATCGTACAAGGTAAAACACCAACGTTAGTGACTGTATCCCTGAACCCTTCACTCGGCCACTGCTCTGGGGAGGTTTCTGTGTTAAAAGCCACATCTTTATATCGCTATACATCGTGGCAACAGTCTGCATGCAGCTTCACAACTCTATTCTGGAACTCCGTTTTGTCATCGAGGGGGAAAAAAAAATCTCCAAAGTAAAATGCAGTAGGGTAAGCTGTACATTACACAGCTATTTGGCATGTTACTTTTCCTTTTTTCTTTTTTTCTTTTTTTAAAAAAAAGCTATAAAAACCACATCAGAGGAAGATTGAAACTTTCGTTGCAACAGATTGTTGCTGGGTAAGCAGTAATTACAGTGTACTGACCTAGCACAAACGGCAGCAGAATACATCAGAACAGCACAGCACATCCTGCTGGTCTCAAGAGCTTACCTCACGTACCAGTTGAGCACTCTGACTAGCTGTACACAGTCCATAAGTAACCACTTGTGATCGTTTGCAGCTGGCAAGCCTTTCACTTTCAGCAGACAAACAAAGCAAACCATACAGCCGGCCCTAACCATACACAAATCGAGCTACCACTTTCACTGCCGCCGGGGAAAGGATGAGCACATGACAGAATGTCGTGCTGTTTCGGTGATGTCATCAGTCCTGTCTCCTTCCACAGCATTCACAAAGTGTGCTTTTTAAACAAGGAAAATCAATGGGTTCCAGCGTGCCCTATTTCAACCAATTCCGCAGCATACAAAGGCTGGGTTTAAAGGTCAGCCAGTTACCGACTGGTGCTCCTAACAGGAAACTTGTCAGAAGTTCCCTCTAGAGTTACTTTACAGTTCTACCAATCACACGCTTAGGACAGCACTGATACTCTTGAAAGCAGACAAGTAAGATTCCGTGTACATTTTTCTTAGCAGTCTAAAGTTTGTTTGTTTTTTCCCAATTCAATTTGATTTTATTAATGACTTAAAATGACAGCTCCACTGCTAAGATTTGCTATTTACATTGCAGAACACTCCTGAATTGGTTCAATCGCTTTTTAGAGAGTTCAGAAAACACTCGAGGGCTTTCAAATAAGACTTTCGTTCCATTTCCCTTTTGCAGTGAAGAGGCAGAGTCAGTTCAGCACACCAGAATAAAATAAGGAAAAGAAAAAAAACAACAAATTAAAGTAATATTCAAACCACAACATTTAGTTTATCTACATCCAGCTCAACAGCAACATTTATAATATCAATAATTTTTATCAGATTTTTTTCTTTAGGGTACCTTTTTATATGTTCTGATTATTTACAACTGTACAAGCAAAGCACACACTTCCAAGTGCACATATTTAATACAGTATTGACTATTTGCATTTACAGATTTTTCAACAATCTGAAAAAGATCAACTGTTTAAGATCTTTAAGGTATATTACAAAAACTGCTGCTAGTTCCTGTACTACAGTATGTTTACCCAGTAAGACCAGTGACAATAGATACATACTGTAACTGAGTAATTCTGTATTCCACTCACGCTAACCCTCAATGGGGTCAGACCTCATTAACTCTAAGCTGTCTTGTACAAAAGTTAAGGCAAAGTCATTTTCAAGTTTAAATAAAATTCAAGTCTTTAAATATTGGATGGAAATAATTCTTTAAAAAAATCAGTTGTTTTAAATAAACATTTTTGTGGAATAAACTGTACTGTCGTAGTCAGCAGGAATGAGTTTAGTCTGAACTTCCTGCAGTTTAAACACTTAAAGAAAAGCTTTAGGCATTCTGAAACAAAAATAATTTATATTCAACTTTATTAGAAACTTGCTAATTTAGTGCATCCTTGTCCTTCAGAAAGCGCATCACTTCTAAAGTAAATAAGTGTGAGAAACCTCATCCCAGAGGTAAACATCAGGGATCTCTTCCCCCACCACACAAAACAAACGCCATTGTCTCACGTCTGGAAAGATTTCAATCCATATGCCAATGCTTGTAGTTACAGGAAGGCGTCAACACGAAGCTGACTCAGATATGAACTCTTCCAAAGAGCACTTGGGGCAGAGTTTAAAAAAGAAAAGTCTACACAGAGCACAGGGGTAACCAGAACGTACAGCGCTGACTCAGTTAACTCCCTTACAAGCACAGGGAAGCTAAGGTTATCACAAGAAGGCTACAGTGCCTTCTCCTGATAACACCCACTAGTAGGCTTCACCACCATAGAAGCTCACAGACTTAGTTCTTTCTATTCACAATGTGCTTTGTATTTGCAAATTATAACATCAGTTTTATTCTGGAGTGAGAAGATGGTTACTTGCTTGCAGTAAGTCAAAAAAAAAAAAAGGAAGTGTTTGAGAAAGACCGCTATGGTGCTCCGTGGGATTCCTTCTGTGTGTGCAAAACATCAAAAAAAGGTTAGGTTTTTAAAAATGCTAGGAACAATTACTTGTTTAACCTAAAAGTGCAAGTTCATTTGCTGACATTTAGTACAGCAGCCCAATAAAAAAAATCAAGGTCACGTACTAATCCGTAAAATACACCTCCTTCCTTGCACTCTACACACTAGCTGCCGTTATCAGTCTTTTGGACACTTTAGATATGTACTTGCAGACCAGTTTATTAAAAATATTGCAGCAGCACGTTTCTGCTTAACAGTTTAGAAAAAACTCACTAAACAGAGCTTGCACTCACACAGCCACAGAGAGGCTTCATAAAAAGTTGATTTTTTTTTTTTTTAAAGACAAATATCTTACATCCTGAAAAAAAATAATCACGCTAAGCTTCACCTCCAATTAAGCACCAACCTAAATGTAAGGTTTAGAACAACTATCCAGAAATATCCAGAAAAAATAGAATGTTTGTTCAAGAGGGGGAAAAAGTATTTCACAGAAAAATAACTTGCAGGCATTGTTACATGCCTAGTATCACTGCAAGCTCCTAACCAGCAACTCATTCTCAGGTATCTTAGTGGGAACATGGGTTTAATTTGTGGGAAGCAGACCTCTTCGAATCCCTCCCAGGTGCTATTTTCACTGAGGAGATTTTGGAGGGGTACTCTGTTCTTTGTTTAAGCGTTTGCCAACAGCTGGAGGAGACGATCTACGTCCTGACTGTCTTCTCTGGTCTTTGGGTTGTCCTGGATGTGACTTTGCAGGAGGAGGTTCTCTGTTTTTCTCTATTGTTTCTGTGGGCTTTTTTTCTTCTTTCCCACATGCTACAGTGTTTGGCTTCTGTTCTTTCTGGGGTTGCAATGTAGGAGGATCTTTAGTTGTTCTCTGGCAGATTTCTGCATAACTAGGTTTTCGCAGTTCCTGTGAAACCAATAGTGAACAGGACAGCAGAGATAAAGCTTCCAGAGGAAAAATCATTTCCTGCTTAAACATGCAGATAAGAGAGTTTGAATATGAAGTTTACGGAAGTAGTACAGAAAACAAGAGCAAGAGACAAAGCAAATACATCACAGTATTCCAGAAAAATGGGATACTGTAATAGAACAAAAATTCCAATTCAAGTAAACTAAAACAATTGAAAGAGCATGAACACTCTGGTTTAAATATCAACATATACATTAATACCAGAGATCAGTAACTAGAGGTTACTACCAAGTAAGAAGGCTGTTCAGGTAGAACTTCTGATGAAGTTACCTTGAATAGTTTTTGCACTGTTAATTGCAGAAGTCCAGCAATCACAGACCACTGTCATAGGCTGATTTTTGACACAGCTCTGTTTTCAGCAACACTTCAGGGTTTATTTAATACTTTTGCAATAAATCACAAGGTTAGACTGCAATTTAAGGATTGTCACTTCATATGATTTAGCAGCACTGGATAGCAATAGAAGCAACACTGTTACAGGCAACAATCTGGACCATTAAGAGAAAATGAAGTAGTAAGATCACTTACTATGGCAGCCCCGTTGACTTGTACCGATTTACATGCAGTACTGAGTGTGGAAGAAGAAGAAGAAGAAAGCCTTTCTGTACTCTGTGCCTCTCTCTGCTGTTTATCCACAACCTTGGAGTCCCTGTAAAGCACCCAGCAGGAACAAAGTCATGAGAACTGAAACATGAGGCCAAATGGTCCCTCTAAAAATGGATCTAAAACTGTATTCGACTACAACTACAACATCAGTGTGTGCCAGCAAAGCACAGCTATGATGAGCACTGGTTTTAAAAAGATTATCAAACAGTGAACAAATAGAAGTTAGCGTGGAACTGGACACAACCTACAATTTGGGACATTCTAATAGCATTTGGCACGGTTATCTTACTCCTGTTACTGAGTCTGAGTACGACCTGAAGATTACAACTCAAGTCTTACCGAAAACTTTATTGTATGGAAGATGGTATTACCTACAGGATCATAGATTTACTCTGTGCTTCAAACACAAGACACTAGAGCATGCAAAGATTGTTTTTGTTTTTTAAATACTTGTCAAGATTAATATCCAACACTAAACTTTTGTCTGTTGAAGTCTATCTGAATCATTACAGTGACACTACTCAGAAATTAAGTAAAAATATATTTCTCCACTTTAATGGCTGTTCATTTTTCCATTTGGCCTTCTGGTGATAGAAAATGTAAGCGTGCCTGAGCACGGAATAATCAGAGATGCACAGTTAAATTCTTACTCAGAGGACTGGGATGGTGAAGGAGACCTTTCGAACGTCCTGGGCAATGCAGCAGAAGGCGGCAGAAGCGGCTCGCGGGGAATCCCCGATGGGAGAGTGTTGGTACTCGCATCCACGTTCGCGTTCTGAGCGACAAAGAAGGGCAACCACAGTGCCCAATTAACAGGGTTTGCAGATGGCATTAATTTTCAGGCAAACAGTTTACATGTTAAAAAATGAAAATTAACTAAAGGAAGACTCAGAAGGGTCCAACGTACTGACCACAGCTATTTTCTCCTTTTACAATTATTCAGAAACACAAATCACACTACTGCTCTTTCACAAGAGGGCTGAAGCTTATTTCCTTTTGGGACACCTCTGGATGACAAAATCACTTCTTTAAACCTGGGAATTATGCACGTGGTGGTGACAAAGCAGGTTTTGTGTCCATTTACACACCCACAGTTAACTTCCTACAACAAAACTCTCCTGGAATTACGCACCAGAAATCGACTTCTGCAAAGCTCTAGTGTTAACTCAGCACCATCCCAACAGCTGCTGATAAAACCCAAACAATCCTAAGGAAAAGAAGTCTTTGCAAACTAGGATATGACCTGGAAGTCCCTTTACTAATGATTATACTGCAATTTGCTTCCAAGCAAAAGTGTCCTTCTCTATATCTCTGAAAAGATTTTTCTACTGCCAAGTGATATCATCCTTCCAGATAAAGACCAAATAGATTCAAGGTGTACACACGACTTCAAGTTGTCACAAAGAAGAAAAAAGAAATAAGACTTCTTGTAGCTTGAAATATTTCTACCATTTTAACCATTTCACTCATTTTTAAAAGCTCTGGGTTTCGTACAGCTTCTGATCTGATTGATTCTAAAACCAGAACTGATGCTACAAAGAAGAGATAGTGGCAGGCAGAACACAGGCACAGAAGGCACAAAACAGCCACCCATCTCCTCCTAAGGCCAGTCACCATGCAAAGGTCACAAAACATGAGACTCCTACAGCTGCTGCTAGAAAAGAAAATGGCATTTGATGATGCTTAAATCAGGCAGTGTAGATTACTGCACTGAATCTAAGCCTAGCTCTATCTGAAGTCAAAGCAGAACATTAAAAAGTGAAGGTTTAGAAATAAAAACAGTTTCCGTTGGTTTATTCACTATGACAGTATGTTCCAAGGCTTGAAGCTGCAAGTTGAGCATGCTGTCTCCAATTCACTGAAACACACAGCTACATGGTTACCTGAGAACAGGTCCAAGTGAAGCAGACACACAAGTGCCGTTTTTAGGCCAAAAACCTCAGCCCCTGATCTGACAGAGCTGCAGTTCCCCAGTCAGAAAACGTGTGATGATTAACACCCCCTATTCCCCAGAGCTACTCAAAGAGCACTACAAAGCAAAGATCAGAAGGATAGCAGGTCTGGAGAACAACTGCTGGAAATCAGAGAACGTAGGTTCTCTCAGCTTCTGTACACAGCTCTTGCTGATCTATACCAAGTAGTACTGCATCAATCTACTTCAGCACTAGTTTCCCCTACATCAAGCAAAAACAAAAACTGCTGAGATTAAGAAGTACCCTGTACTGGCAAGATTCCAGCACTAGCCTTACTGATAGAGCACAACTGCTCTTTGGAGCCAGTTAGAACTGCTATCCTATTCACTACTTGTGCCAGCAAGGAAAGGGTGTGATCCCTCTCCACCACACAGTGGTACAGACATCAACTCGTGCAAGGCACAAAAGGAAACCAGGAAATGTGACAGTGCAGTGCACTGTGGTAGTATAAACAATCAGTGCCTGACTGATATTGAGACTGCCTTTACAAGGGATAGGTGCAAATACAGTGCGTTAAGAGCAGTGCAAAGCTAGTACTAGATTCACAGCAACTACGTGCTTTAAACTGCAGTAATGGTAGTAAGTGCTGGAATTACGTTTAAAACCTGAAATATAACAGCTAAAAGTCGCTTCACGAGTAATGCTGGTGAAACATCTACAAATACACAAATCACAAGAACAGATTACAATCTGGATCACTGGCTGACACTAAGTTATGTTCTTACTCTGCATACTACCTCTAAACTCAGCCTTGGAATGCTGCTGCCTCTTGTCTCACAAAGAGACATAACAAGTAACTTGTCTGTATGATCTCCTTTGGATGGAGGTTGCCCTGTTACTTCTTTCCTTTACGAACAAATGCCCTCTCTAACAACCCTGGACAGCGAGAAAAAAGAAATCTTTCTGCAATCTAAGTTAACATTAGAGTCAGCAAAATAGACAGTACAAGCCTCCTTAGCCTGCACTGCTCTGTGGTGCACAGTGTTGTACCACTCCTGATGGAGAACGCACTGCCACACACAGATGGGCACAAGAGAGGCAGTTCTAAGAATGAAATCTAAGAACAACTATTGAAAGCTAATTTTCAGCTGCATTTCTACTTCCTCTAGAGAGCAATGTTTGGTTGCCAAATCATTCTGGTATATTTTTATCTTACTGAGCAATATGACAACTCTTGGACCCAGTTTGTTTTGCTTAACAGTTCTTGTTCCAGCTATGATGTCTAGTGTACTGAGATTACGTAGGCAGCTTCTTTATACTTCAGTGCTTAGAAGTTTGTCACTTGAAAATGTTCCACATACAATCCAGAAGCATGACTTCCGAACAGGAGGAAGAATTGTCTTCTATTTTTCATGTGGGTCTAACAAAAAGGTCATTAGTAGCAGTAAAGAGTACATTTTCTGATCTCTGCTATTAACATCTACTTATTCTGGTGCACAAACTCCACGCCTTCTCCAAAAAAAAAAACCAAAAAAAAACCAAGGAGGGGATATCCCAACAAATTCTCAGGTAAGAGTGGAAAGCTGCATTTTAACATTTTAATAGCTTTTTTTTGTTTGCTTGTGGGAGGAGAAGTTTTATTGCAGTAAAACTGCAAATTTGTTCTATGTACAGGACACCAAATCTGTGGAAAAAAAGAGGTATGCAATTCTGTTAACTCTGTTTTCCCAACAAAAATGAACACTGGCTACTCACTCTTTCTTTTGTCGTTCCTATTACCACATTGGACAGTCTGTTTTCAAAAAGGTCTTCGGTCTTTAAATTGCCAGCAGCCCCAGGTAACGGAGGGAAGCTAGATAAACCCAATTCGAAGCTAGGAGATGGAGGTTTTGGGGGTGGTGGAGACTGTGTTTGGCCTCTCTGGAATAGAAATAACATACCAAGGTTACCACAATGGATTACAGAAAGGAAGGACATAGGACTCAATGACATTTTGCATTTGATTTATATCTGCAAAGCCCTAAGGAGGCCCGTCCCACCTAACTTCACAAGAAAACCACACGGTGCCCAGGAATTCATTTTCCATCAGTGCTCTTAAAATATTCAATTATATTTTGAGTGGGATGGTCTAAGAGCCTTAGAAATTTCATATGCTTAAGCTCTAGCACTACTGGTATAAGTTAAGCCTTCTTTCTGACCCTTCCTTCAAAACAGATGCCATACTGACATAGGAAAAACAGACTGTGTCAGATAATACGTTAAAATGAAAATACCAAATCCAGTTATGTGCAGTTGGTAACTTTCTAGATGAAAGTCAGGAGTTAAAGAGAATCTGGATCACGTTCAGATATGTTAAGAAATAGCAAGACAGCATGCCTTGTCTGTAGTGCAGACAATGACAATTTTCATCCAGTTTCGTCAATATGAATTCACAGTCACTTTGTAAAAGTGCAAATATAAGCAAAAAAATTGGTTTTGAAGCATAGAGAACTTCTCTAACTAGTTCTGAGAAGAAAGACATCCCAGGCAAATACATTATTGCGTTAAAATGTGCACTATTTATAGGAGTTCAAGGGTATCACAGGCAAAGCCGACTTACTAC
Organism: Odontophorus gujanensis; assembly: GCA_013399175.1. Taxonomy (NCBI): domain Eukaryota; kingdom Metazoa; phylum Chordata; class Aves; order Galliformes; family Odontophoridae; genus Odontophorus; species Odontophorus gujanensis. Next base: position 400,307 of record VXAB01005053.1, read on the forward strand.
GGCTGCTTGCAAGAATTTGTAAAACTAAGTGTTACTTACACTGAAAACCTAAAATTCCTTCTGTTATGTGCTTAAACTGAAGTTACCCATTAACTTTATCTATGTCATTTAATCACAAAGGTAACTGTTTCCTGACTGCTAAGATCTCTGTTTCAGAACAGTAAATGCAAAGTGATCTTTAAGACTATTCCTATTTTGAGATGGAAAAACAGTTACTGGTATATTGCTGAGATGGTCTGAACATGACAGCAGCACCTATAAACATAGAATAGGAAAGGTGTTGCATTACTTTCTTCTTCCTGTGCTCTTCCTTTTCATGAAGAGCAGTATTTTGTCAGAATAAATGCAAGTCATTCAGAAGTAGGGAAAGAATACAGACAGAGGCAAGAACAGCACCTCCCAGGGCTGCTACTGACCTAGCATCCCCCTCACAACATGGATTTTTAGTGTTACAGGAATGAAGGCTCCAAACCTCCCAAATTACAAGCCAGATAATTTGTCAAAGGATTGTGGAGAGAAACTATGCTCACCTGGCTCAAACTGTAAAAGGGACAAGCTTTTCCTTTCTATAACAGTATTTCAAATCACAGTACTTAACTCACAGTTTTCTTAACAGGACTGAAGTCCTGCAATAGATACTACTTTTAGATACTCCTAAATAGACACTCCTGAAAAGACATATTAAGAGAGAAGTAGGTAGGATATATGAACAACTTGAATTAGAGGGACTACGGAGAACTTAAATGTAACTTAAGCTGCCAGCTGCCTAAGATTCTGAAGCCAACTTAATAAAAGTTGAGTATTTGTCTTTTGCCTATGGCCTCAGATACAAATTGATCAAGAAGGTTCATGCACTTTCTCAACCAAGAACACTTTCTACCTACAAGTGCTCTCTTTAAAAATTAGAAGCAGCCATAATTCCTTTCAAACAGAACTTAGTGTAGTGGTGTTCTTCATGCTAACCACTACATGCAAAACAGTATCCTAAATTCAACTGCTTCTACAGTTGGAACGGGTCAAACTTCAATCTTTTACTTCAGAACATACTACCTACCAGTGTACACAGCTGTGAGTATTCAGCTGCTCTCATCTCTGTTGAAGTTCCATTATTGGACACTACAGACTAAAGATGCACTGGCCAAAAGACTAGAGTGAACATGACTAAACAACTGCAGTTAAAGCCTGCTGCTGAGAAAAGGGAACAAACAATCTCCAAAGAGATCATGCTTAGCAGTTTCAAAAGGTGTTTTTAACTTCATATTTAGTCAGTTGATTACGAAGAGCCCCTCTGTTCACTAACTGTCCTAGGCAATCCTTTCTCTTTTCATTCATATATATGTCATTCCTAATCTGTACTACTTCCTTGCTCCTTCAGAGAAAGAAAAAGTAGGGGGGGGGGAGGGGATAGAAAAAGTATCAAATAGCTCTGAAAGCACAGAAGAAGTACTGACAACCCCAAGCATAACCTGATCTCACTGAGGTATGACAAGTTTGAGGAGAGCCAAAAGGAACCACTTGCTCTTTCATACTTTCTAAAGCCCCACGTTCCTTTTATCCACATCCCATTAAGCTACTCAATGGCAGGAGGCATCAATACATAAACACAACTGTTCCAGACCTTTGAGAAACAGTCAGATCTCAAGAAGTGATGTTACTTTGCAACTGTAACATTAGTAACAAAATAATCTAGTGTGACTTCATGAAGTCCTACCATGTTTGAAAAAATTAACAGCAAAGAAATTTCATTTCTACAAAAACTTCCTTTCTTCTCCTACTCACTATCCAGACCTGCCTTTTCAAGCACCAAGACTGTTTAGGAATTCACCTTTTAAAGCTCACAAAAGTTGTAGTATTTCAAGTGTTAGTATATCTATCCTTATCAAGTGGCCCTGAATGTCTCTGTGCCAAATATATAAGGAAATATCCACCTTACACACTCCATAAACAACAAAGAACAATATGGTTCCTGAAAAAAACCCAGCCTTTTGTCCATATTGCCAGGAGAACTAGATTTTTTTCCTCTACTCAGGGTTGGGATAGGAAGTGAAAAGTAAGGAGCTGTGTTAGATTTAAGAAGCAGAATCGACTACTTCGTAACTAATATTCTAACTATGCATTATATGACACAATCTATAAAATATTTTTCATGATCTGCATGAATGACAGTTGAATCTCAAGTGTTTCAGACTTCAGGTGCGTAGCCCCCTGTGAATGTGAACAGTCATGCTGACATAACAAGAATGAAGTTATCTGCCATAACAAACAGGCAATTTCAATTTTGTCCCATAATTCAGAAGTCAGGAAAATCATTTCTGATATCCAAATGCAGTAAACTCATGTGAATTTAATGAGCTGCTACCTGAAGTCACACAGTTCTTCAGCAATAGCTTATCTCATCTGCTATTCCATTAAACATCCATAACATTGCCTTGTTACTCTACACTTTAATTATAGTCAAATATAATCATGAAACTCACTGTAAACTTGTCCTCCCTTTTCTTTCGGTAGCCATAGGAGTTTTTCCTAAGGGAAAGAAAACAGTTATCAGAACCTTGCCTTTACGTGAGGAGAGATTAGTTCTAATTAATTATTATTTCATTCACCTTAAAGCTTGTTTCTTCCTGCAGCATGATTTTAAAATGTTTCAGGTAGAGATTTCTAGCAAGCTCATTAAAATAAATATACAGATTTCTATTAAGTAAAAGTAAGAATACACTGGTTTCAAATAACTGCTGAGTTAAAAATAGATCTGTGTCAACTGCACAGAACCCCCACTTAATTTTACACTAACACAATACAAGTCTAACACAGGATCACAGGCAAAAGACTTTCAATTCAGTGACCCAAAGTTAGACAAATAACACAGCCAACCTTAAGTTGCATTGCACAGAGCTATAGTGTATTTCAAAAAATTTAAAGACAGACCTGCTAATCCTCAAATTAAAATCGCTGCTACCAATTTTCAACTCCCCTGCTCTCTGCTCCTGCTCCACCCACTGCCCCAAACTGTCCAACAATATGTTTTGTTAGCTGCATGTAATCCTTCTTCCTCCCTTCATACAAATCCATACCTTTGATGTTATAAACATCTAATATGGGCAAAATTCCAGTCTTTTAACTGAAAGTATAAGCAATAAGCTCTGCTGGTGCAGATTCAGGTGTGCAATCTATACCGTGAACAATGAAATGGCCAAACTGCTTCAAAGCCAAACGACATGCTAAAAACTTAGCTAAAATAGGCAGTGAAGGGATAGAGATTACATGTATTGGCGTAAACAGTTCAACGGGTGCTACCAGTGGTAGGAAAGTATGCAATTCCACTTTGCATTCACTCTACATTTAGGACTCTCTCTGAAATACTTTTCAAGACTTTAGCTTTGAGGACAGTCAGCCTCAGATTGAAAAGATAAGGAGAGAAGTCTCAGATCAAAACGATGAGGGCAGTACTAATAGCATTCTTTACTTAAAACAGCAGCAACGATACTGTGTTCTTCAGAAGACAACTTCTGAGTACACTCACCTTCCTCGACCTAACCCAGGAGATGAGTCAATGCTGGTCTGCTCCATCCGTCCTGTTCCAACTTCCCTCTTGGTGTAACTCGTAGTAGCATTCTGCACCCGTGTCCTGTTTTGTCCTGGCTGCCGCGTCTGTGGACTCCTGACGCCATTGATTAAACGATCAGCAGAAAAGTTGAATATTGTAGGACTGTCTAGAAGCCCAGGTCCCCTTTCTGCACTGGGTATTGTATGTCGTATATGGGACTTGCTAGGATTCCTACAAATTCAAAAGTCATTTCAACATATGTACTATGATAGATCTTCTGAGGCCTAAGTCTACACGCAATTCAGAAGAAGCAAAATCTTCAGCCCTCTATCGTATACTTCAGTTATAGGAATGACCAGGTACTCATTTTAACAGGCCTCGTGAACTACTGTTAATGATTTCAATGTATTTTCAACTGAGGTATAACTAAAAACTACTTGAAACTGAATGTGCTAAATCAGTAATCCTGCTGGTCACTTGCCACTGTTCAGAACTATTTTATCTGAATATGTTAAATAGTGGAACAGACAAGTTCCCAGCTTTCAGAAACTATTTTCCTTTAGAAGCAGCACCCTCACTAACAATAGCAAAACCATCTGGCTTTTGCCATCACTTAACCTCACATCAAGTTCTCTTCTACAAGTATTTTCAAATTAGCTGGTGTTTCTGGAACGAGCAGATTAAAACCCCACATGACAGGTAACTTAGTAGTTGTGTGTAGTGTTAAAAGATAGTGGTACTTGCCTGTTCCTGGGAGGGTACTGTCTGAGTGTAGTCAGTGGAGAAGCAGCAGGCTTGAAGGTTGGAGATGTGAACCCATTGATAAATCCAGTATTCGGAAATGGTGTTACCTAAGAAAATTCAGCTCAAGGTCATAATCAAAATAAACTGGGTACCATTTTCTCTTAACCTTTTATTTTCTATGCAAACAAGTATTTAACAGAATGTCTCCAACAAAGCATTTGACAGTGCCCTTGTAACTAACTGATGTTTTGTTTGAGAACACTATACACATTCCAAGTCTGTTTTGCTCAAACCATTGAATAACACTGAGCCAAAATTCTCAACTGTAAGTAACACCCTTATTTCATGCTACACTGTGAGGTACCTCTGCTCTCTAATACACAACTGTAAATATTTCCTATTTATATGCAAAACTCTCCTAAATATAAACCTTCTCCATCAGTTACTCACGCTAGTTATCTTCCTTGTTACACCTATATAAAGCCAAGATGGCAAACAGATGTTATGTGCACCTGATCCTTGCACCACAGCACCTTCCTCCACATGTGATTTACTGTCTTGTTCCCAGAAGAAAAAGCATTACTAAAGATTTGTTGGAGAGTGGGTGGTGCCAACATCTGATATTGACAAGATACCTCAGTTTGAAGCATGTTCGTAGTAATTTCCCTATTTCACCAGCACATACTTTTTTCAACTCTAATTAAAACTTACTCAAATATTACTATTAGTAACACCAATTGCTTGCCACTGTCTTCTCTGTACAGGAATAACTAAAATGCAGAATAGTAAGACTACATTTTCAAATAATGTTTACAGCATGCTCTAGAATAAACTTCAATATAGTACTTTCTAAACATAATTCAGTGATTACGGAGACTACATCTAAGACAACAGGCATTCAGTTTGCTACAGAAGGATCCTGAAGCTAATCCAGTTTTTCCTGCAACAGTTGGAACAAATCACTAACCAATGAAAACAAAAGAATCAAACACAAGAAGCTTTAATCCCAAATTACTGTTTGCCTAACCTAGTACATATGACAGCAAACACTACCTTAGATTCCAAAAATAGGCACTCGAGTTTAATGAAAGAAAAACGTTTCATCAAAACAATGATTTGAAGTGGTTTCTGCTTTGATATTTACAACTTGAACACCATAAAATTCAATTGAAGTTAGCAAACAGCTACTGAAAGCAAATGGTGAAAAAGCATTGAATGCAGAAAAGGGAAATAAGTTTAACTCTTTGCTTAAAGTGACACTAGCAACAGACATCCTTTCTTTCTTTAAAAGGATGAATGATCTTTTTGGAGAGAAAATGCACGTCCAGTTTCCAGCAATACCACAAGTGTTAATTTGCTTTCTGCCCAGATGTCATTCAATTCCTCAAACGTATACCTATTTTTACACGTAGTACAAAGCAGCTTTTCCTTCAAATACCACTAAGTACTCTATGAATTTGCAGGTAATTTTCAAATTTGGAAGCCATGTTTCCATAATTTTAATTTTGAAACTAGAATACGTATGTGCATACAGTGTCCTGAACCTCACATTAGATGAGGAAGTACTGTCAGCATTTATGATAACGCAGAAGGACAGAAACTTACAATATACATGTGCATTAAGTCCATATGCAAACTGCAATCCTACCTCATGTAAATTACTGCAAGGTTCATGGTTACTCTTGGTCCCTATTTTCTTCTCAAATATAGCTCCTTCCACTGGTGTAAAATCACCAAAGTAGTTCCAGAGAGGGGACACTACATCCATGCACACAGAATGCAGGCAAATGCCAAAAAGAAGTGCAGCCAACTAAGGACAACATGCCAAAACAGCAGAAGACAACACTCTGCCTGTTAATTCCATACCTTTCTTAGTAAAAATAGAAAATCTTCAGTACTGGCAAACTTCTAGTCTTCCCCCAAAGGCCACGAATAGTAAGCTTTTTGGGGTGCAAAAAGTTCCAGGATGACTTAAGGCAGATGCACACAGTGTTGTGCTTGAACCTGTGGCCAGTTCATCTATGTCTTCTACATCATTGCCATCTGATTACTCCAATATCTCACAGCAAAACTGTGCAGTAACCAATCTTCACATTTCTAGGGGAAGTACTGCACTCATTTTAGTTGTTGCTTAATAAGGTGGCTGTCTCTTGAAAAAACATAGTTCACTACACTATTTGGTCTCCTCCACATTCTTTATGTCCCTTTACAAAGCCCTTCCCCGCAAGGGCTCTGGCTGCCTTTCTTATGCGTCAAGTGTTCAGCACACCAACTTTTTAATTAGTTGGCTGTTCGGAACACAGGAAGTTTGTTCAAGTTTGTTCAAGGATGACACTTTCCTCTGCCAAAAACCTCTAAAAAGCTTCTAATTTTGAGCACTGCTACCCTAGTTTCTTTTAGCTGCAAGCAAAGAAGCACTTACGGAGGGGACAAGTGGGTTCCAATACAGGACAACCTTAGTCCTCAAGTCATTAACTGAAAATCATATTCATATTAGCTTTCACAGGACAACAAAGGAAGATTAGAAAGAGTGAAAACTGTTGCAATGCAGAAGCAGCACTGCAAGATGCAGTGGATGCCCAACAGAATATTTAACTCTGGCTCTAAGGGTCACCATTTTTAGAAATTTTAGTTTAAAAAATTAACCAAATAACCAAAATAGTTTGATTTTTTTATTGCAAAAACAAACCAAAACACCCCACAAAGTATTTTGACTTAAGAACATGTCAAATAGGGCAATTTAGCAGGTTAAGCCAGATCAAGATACTATCTTATCCCCATTTATGTTATTAAATTTATTCAGTACATAGAGTTCTGCTATCTGGCATTCACATACATATTCTAGTTCCAACTAAAGAAGTTTTTTAACCATTACTGAAAGAAAATCTCAACTTAGCCGTTACCTAAAGCTTTGTGAATCTCTAGAAAGTACTTCTGCCTCAAAAATTAAAAAGCAGAGAACCATATTCCAATTTGAGACCAGACACTATTCTCAATTCATCTTACATGTCATGGGAAAAAGTCTGAGTAACTACTTTGCAGGAAGAACTTGTACCTTAATCACATTTTCAGGATAAATATGCTTCCTACACCACACCTCAAGACTTCATAACAGAAATACCAACTCTGAGCAGAACACAACTGCTTCGTAAGCAAGAGACTTACCAATGAAGGGTCAAGGTAGCTGTGCGTGGTTGACCAGGTCTGTGGAGCAATTAAACTGTACAATGGAAACTGCTGCTGGGGACTGTATACTGGAGGTAAGTAAAAGGATGTTGTGTAACGCTGCTGTGTGTAGATGTTCATATCCAGAGGTCTATATCCATTCTTTGGCAAAAATGTGTTTATAGCTATTGCCTTTGCTTTTATCCTTGCCTGCAAAGGAGATTAGATTATTTATTACAGCAGTCTTTCAGATTTAATCAGGATGGTTCAAACTAGCAGATCTCAAACTTGACACTTGTCAGCCATTGCTTTCTCCTTCAAGGAAGGCAGGAACAGCTGAATGCTTCCCTGCTGATGCTGGGTTGAACATACTGCTGCCAGAAAGGAGGAAAAGGAGAAGTATAATAGCATGCACCACATTTCAAAACCAATCTCCAGGTCAAATGTTTGCTGAGATTGGACCATCTTAATACATATTAGAAAACATCAAGCAGAACCCCACAAAAAAAACAGAACACACACAAAATAAAATAAAACTCTATTTACCTTAATGGGTTTTCCTTGGAAAATTTTCACTTCTTCTCTAAGGTATCTGTAAGCCTTTAAAAAGTCATTGCAAAATTGGTCAAATATAATTTAAACAAAGGCAAGTAGTTTTGACAGGCTAAGCCAAACAATAATACTTGAAGTGTCTGTTAATGTTAGACTACAGAAAACCCTCATATTTAATCTGCATTTAGTGAGATGTAAGTTACCACTGCAGAAGTGCTTCAGTAACTTTAAAACAAGATTTTCAGACTTACAAATAAAACATTTCAATGCGTCATCAAAAATATCAATGTTCTTAATACATAAAATTATAGCTTTGGCCAGGAAGCCAGGATATGCAAACAAGATAAAACTTAAAGAGTTATATTTAATAATGCTGATAACCGAGTACTACCTAATAGGAAGCATTAATGTTTAAAAGGATTTTTTTTTCTTTTAAGAGTTCTTACACACTTGTAATACAGCTTATGATCCAGTTAAGCCTCCTTTCATTTCACCCATTCTGTTTTATTCTAAAATGCATTAAAGAAAGCATTACCTGCTGTGCATCGGCTTCTGATTCAAATGTGATGAACCAGTTGTCATTATAGGCAAACTCACAGTTGATAAACTTAGGCAAATTATCTCCTTTGAAAAGTGCTTCAACCTCCTAAAAAAAGAGATTTTGACAAAAAGAGAGAGAAGAGTGTGGGAGGAAAATAAAGTAGAAGAAAACAGCAGCTTAAAGTATGAAATTTTAGAACTCCTGGAAAGTACTTTTCAGCTTATGAAACAGAAATCTAGGAGAGTAATTGTTCTGAAGTTCAAATGTCAACTCTCTAAGCTCCCTGTTAGGAGAAATAAAAACAAGCACTGCCTAGGCCATGTCACAAGCAGAAGTTGCTTGCTTCCTTGAGATCAGGGGAGATAAGTTATTTAGGTGACAAACTTAAATTTGGCATCAAGTACAGATTCTGAAAAGCTGTTCTATCTTTCCTGCCACTATCAGATAAAACCACTTCTTGTTCCCTCTTTTTATGAGGCACCAGTGTCCACCAGCTGAATGAGATTTCCCTCATCTATAAATCCACAGAACCACACAAAAACCTGCCCATACTGCACAGGACAGGAGACTGCTGCCCTTTCAGCGGAAACTGGACATATACTTTAGCTCAAGTAGCTACAGATGAGTATATCTGAGAGCAATATTTATGTTATCTGAAAAAATAAAGTGCTAATTTTTATATAAAAATCACATCTCAAACATTGTTTTGCACTTTTTGTCATTGAATGGAGACAAGCAGCATCAAAAAGCAACGCAGCCTGGCAGGCCTCACAGTCTGTTGGAACACTGCTGCTTAAATAAAGCCCGACCATGCTAAGCCAGAAAACATATCCCATTAAGCTTGAATGATCAGACCTAAAATTGTCAACACGGGAAGATCTGAACACAATATATGAAATACTTCCCTAAGACCACCTATTTTGGAAACGAAGACTTCTCACAACTTTGCTAGTGTTATTTTTAAGCATTCAAGAGAGGTTACCCAATGCTAATATATCCAACATAACAAACTGGTGACAGCAAGAAAAGCAATCTAATATATTAAAAGTTAGGCAGTCTTCAAAAGGCTAAATTTAATTTAGAAATTTAAAAGCAACAGGTTTTTTTAAGCAACATATATAATGCATCTAACTTCTTCCCTCTGATTTCTTTTAGCATCTTGTGTTACGCTCCTGTACGTTAAGGCCATTTACCTTACTGTAAATTTTTAGTGTAGCAGTACTACTTGCACCTTCAAAGAATCTAGCCCACTAGTTACACTAATTCCATAAGCTAACCAGGACCATTAGCAACCTGTTTACATATTTACCTTCAGCATTATGGAAACTTCAGTAAAGCTTTTAAGTACTTTATTCCAAAAAGATGTAGCAATGATGTTTTCCATTCTAAGACTTATTTTCCCTCATTTTTGTTTGCTATTTATCCAATAGTTAGGAGCTCAGTGTATAAGGAGAAGCCAGAGACCAAGAAAATAATGCTGATCTCTACTGTCAGTTATTCAAACCTCTGTAGAGGTACAGATTCTACTGCAGTCTTCCCACGCATGACATGCTTCCATCAAGTATTTGCTATCCAAACAGTCACTACTAAGACTTAGAAATGCAGTTAGTAGTAAGAAACAATATTCTTAATGATATCTGGAAAAAATAAATAACTTCCAATCTGAAATAAGATTCTTCACTGAACAGTTACTTACTTCAATGGGGGTAGATTCAGGTACCTCACGTAAAATCACAATACAACGATTCTGATTTGGCCTAACTTTCTCTCCTTTCTCATCCACTTGGACTAAAGGCAACGCTAAGAGAGAAAAACAGATGCACTTTAGCTGTCAGCGATCACAACAACTTCTCATACAGGATGAAGCCATGGACACAGTTGTACAGTACAAAGTTGTTAGCAGTGAATATTTCTGAACAGTTAACATTAAGAAAGAGTAGAAGATAGCTCATAACTTCAAACATGAAACCGAGCAAACGTTTCTTAAACTCTCCAAACCCTTCCTGCTCTTTCAGATTAAGAAATTTGAATTCATTAGCTGTTCCTTTTAAGTTGCACATCAAATTTGTTCTTTCTTGATTCCTACCTTAGTGGTAACATCCAGTTGCCTTTTCTGAGAAATTAAACTCATGTTATTCTTATTTACATAGATCATTACTCAATACTTAGTATGTGAAGTAGATTTTACTCTAAGTGTGATGATCTAAATTTGAAGATGCTTACTCTGTTTAAAGCTTTACAGGAAAAGCATAACCTTTGATTGTAATGGTACAAACAACAACAAAAATATTGAAAAATCTTGATTATGTTCTACAGCAATAACCAAAATACTTCTGAGCACCGAGCAATTTCTACTTACATCTCAGCACTTCAACAATTAAATCCATATCTGTACTGAGTTTCTTGACATGATCGAGGTTTGCTACTGTCATTATTGGCACATACTGATCACTGTCCATTTGTGATATAAGGTACATGTCACTGGCAAGATTTTCTCTGTTGGGAGAAAAAAAGAAAGTGGGGACATATCACAGACATAACTTTTTATGATCTCTAATGAACTTGAGACAAAAGCCCAGTATCACACAGTAGAAGGCAGACTACTGAAGTAAGCTGTATTGTAAGTGTTTTCACCTATTCCCCAGCCCATTCACTTACCACGTTCATCTGTTTTGCCTCACAGAAATGCTGAAAAAAGCATTTTCTTCCCCCCTTCACACTACAGCATCAGCATCTCCCTGTTAAGGCAGCACTTCACCCCCACACACATATGTGACACTTAAACATTAATTACTTCAAATGACTACACTGTAAATGATGATGCAGGAGTACACAGATTAGGAATTGTTCTATGTTACTAAAAGACTGCTGTTTAGGATCTTAGTGTTATTATTTAAATAAGATACAAGCCCTGAGAACAGCTGATTACACATGAACTGCTTTGATAAGACCGCATTCTATTCTAGAATGCGTACTAGTCAGAATCCATAATTATTTTCTTTTAGCTGACCCTCACCATAAAGGAATCAATGTGCACAAAACCCCTAGTCTGTATCACTGCAAATTTTAAAAGATTAGCTTACACAAGGATCATCAAATGGATTAAGCTACTCAGTTTTAATTTGCAAAAGAAACCCACTAGCTGTTGTACAAGCTCTCAGAGATCACATAAATTCTAACAACTCTTACTTCAAAGCAGTACATTCACTGGCTTATGTTAAGGCCAGAAAGATTCATGTGGGAGCTCTAAGAGGTACATCAATTTGATATTCTGGAATATTTGTGCTACTTTCTCTAAATTCTCACCCTTTGCCCACAATTTTAACTGGTTGCTGTGAAACATATTAACAGCCATGCCACATCAGGTATGGGATCTTTTTAAATACTCACTAGGTTGCTACATTCATACATACCTAGATAAGCAAAATTCCAGTGTTTTTTTCAGTAATTCTCGTAGATCTTCCTGACCTTCTGGCAGCAACTGTTCATTTCCACCTAAAGTTTAGCAAGAAGCTTAAAATTCACTTGCTCTGTATTAAACATAGTTCAATCAAACCATGAATATCTATTTGCTGGTTGTATATCTAGTAAAAAGTTTTCAAGTTCAGTAAATGCTCTTCTGTGTTTCAGAGATTATTATTAACCAGAAATGCAAAGGAACATTTCATTCAAGACGAAAGAAAACCAAATACATAGAAATTTGAAACAGCTTTAGAAGTGCAGCTTCAAACACATTTCACAGTAAATACTGAACTCATTTAGCTCATGTCTGTCTCTACACTTTATGAAACCAATCAGCTTTCTAGCTGACTAAACCTAAGAGAAAAGCAAGCAAGCAATGCAAAGGTAAATCCTTTCTCAATCCCAGCCTTGCTCTAAATTCTTAATACACTAATTCAGAAAAGATGGCTTCAAATACGTAGTTGTGAAATGTTAACAGATGCAATCAGCAGAAACACTCAGCACACTTCCCTCTTCCTCACCTCTTACCCCAGTTCAAACAGTAATCCTATATGAATCTAGCAGACCTTCTGTCCCACAAAATATAAGCACAGTTTAAACCTTACACTAGTTTCCAGAAGTTTCTTCAAACACACCATCTGGTATAGACTACAACTGCTAACAACTGTATTGAATCATGGAAGTCAAAGAAATTAGACTAAGTTGTTGCTTATGTTAAAGTTTTAAGAACAAGGCTGATCTTTAATTCATCACATTAATACCTGTGAAAGGCAACTATTAAATGAATTTTACCTCTGTGCCTGACCCAAATACAAAGCATGAAGCTTAAATATGTAGACATCTCAATGCACATACAACTAAGGACCTGTATTCAAATAACATTCCAGAAGACACTAATCAGCTACATCCTAAAGTTACAACTGTTTCTGTGCAGTAGCTCGTGAGGCCAATTTTGTGGAAAAGTCTGGTTTTCAAACATGTCTAAGCCTAGAGTAAAAAGAGACTGTTACCTGTCTGAGTGGTTTCATGCATAGACTCATACTCAGAATGATCGAGAGCCAAAGAGTTCATATCTGTCTGGTCTGACACCGAAACAGCTGTTGATGACTCCTGCAGCTCCGTCAGCACAGCATTCTGATGCTTTTTCTCACCATTGCCTTTAGCATCCAGTCCTGCAACGGAGATCACACATGTAGCACATGCATTCATACATTCCAAAAGCCTTCCTCCTGATCGCAGCAGCAACATGTGAGTAGTTGAAACTAAATCTGAAGCGCTAAGAGTTGCATGCATTCATTTTTTTTAGATATGAAATTAAAAAGGTTCTGCATTGAGTTTTAACTCTTGCTTGAGCAACAGCTAGAGATAACATTTTTACCTTCTTTACATGAATCTGGAGGCTGGTCAGGTATCTCTTCCCACGTTTTGCTCACGCTACCATCAGTGGCACCACTTGCTTCCAAATGTAACATATGATTTCCCCACACCTTTGCATTAGGATTTAACTCAGAAACCTTGGCTGATTCCTACAAAAGAATTTTTCTTTGGTTACACACTTCATGGATACATAGATTCATAGATTCATAGATGCATTAGGTTGGAAAGGACCTACAAGATCATCTAGTCCAACCATCCTCCTATCACCATCCCTACCCACTAAACTACTAAATCAAATCCCTTAGCACCTCATCTAAACGCTTCTTGAACAGCGCTAGGGATGGTGCCTCAACCACCTCCCTAGGCAGGCCATTCCAGTGCCTGACCACTCTTTCAGAGAAAAAGTTTCTCCTCAAATCTAATCTAAATCTTCCTTGGCGCAACTTGTGGCCATTCCCTCTCGTCCTGTCACTAGTAATCTGGGAGAAGAGGCCGACCCCCTCCTCACCACAACCCCCCTTCAGGAAGTGGTAGCACATACCTGTGTGCTTATACGTACATAGTTACAAAGAACGGTATCAAATGTACATCTCAGTGTAGCAATGTGAAGCTTTTTCACATCTGAATATAACAACTGAAGTCCAATAGTGATTTCAAGTAGAAAATAACTAAATCGTACAGCACAGATTTATCTGATTAAGAAGCCCCAGAAAAGATTAGCTAAGCAGCAAACAAGCTAACACAACTTGCACTTGCCCAGACTTCAGGCAGTTCTCTAATATACATTAACACTCACAATGGTTTCATTCTGTTTCTGCGAAAGAATGCTTAAAAAAGAAAATATAAATCTACGTTTGTTTTTCCCTTAGACTCACAGTCACCTGCAAGAGTTTTAAGGAAGCATTAGGTAAAACTGAATGCAATGAGATGTACATGACAAGTATTGTTATTTCCAAAAATAAGCAGAGTAACAAAAATTTAGAGTAACTTTTTATCCAGGTAGGATAAAAGGAATGAGCTAATAGTTTCAGTCAAACCATGTGGATCAGCCTCCTTTGACCTGGACCAGAAACAGTTACACTTAATGGTAATGCGTGTTGATATATAATCATCATATATATGTTCATATTTGCACTTTAGAGATTGGCCTCTGCACTGCCAGCACCTACAGTACTTTCATTAATAGCACAAAACAGTTTTCTCTTCTTTTGCTACGGTTCAAGCAAAATATATTAAGTCATTCCATGTCCACGTCTTTGACATGCATTAGTACGATCTCTGTGTTGATAAAGTGTATTCCTCATGATATCAGACACTATTTATACTCACATTTGTTCTGTGAATTACGAGACGCTTCAAATATTACCTAGTTAAAGACAAGCACTTCAAATCTCCACGAAGCTTTGATTATTCCAAACATTCACATCCAATTAAGTTACCATAAAGCAAGGAAAATACACCCAATAGGCTTTAAAAATAAAAATAAAATAACAGATCCAAGGAGAGAGATCTCAACTTAGCCACATGCACTGAGTGACCAAGAAAGGGCTGGTAAAACATGGAAAAGATGTTGGACATTGGTACTTTCATAGTAAGGATACAAAGATGACAGCAAGTGCTACTAGTTTACATTTTATTAAATGCAAAAAGCTTTCCTAGCAGATAAGCTTAGGTGCAATCGTGATCTCCTTTTGGCACTTCAACTGCTGGGCAAGGTCAGAGCAGCTGCTGTAACACGGTTGGTGCAGAGAACAATACTAAGTGGCTCTGCCCAAAGTGCAGCAGCTGCAACAGGTCAGGTTTGTTTCTTTCTCAACTGAGTAGCCAAGATGCAGTCTACCTCATCCCCCCATGCTTCTTCTGAAGTCATCTGTTTCTACAGCACTTCGGAAAACGATCTCCATAAGTGAGCAACAGGTTTCCTAACTGCTGACAAGCAAGAACTTTAAAACTTCAGAAAACCCACAAACATCTCTTCCACTACGAAGGTAAAGAGCACAATTAACAGCCTTCCACACATTGTGTCCAACCTCCAGTTCATCTGGAATTGAGAACTTGCAATCAAGATACCTTACCCAAGACATTCAAGCTTTCAGACAAGGTAAACAATCAAAAAAGAAAAGAAACATCAATATTTGGTAACATTTTGGACTCCTACATCCTGTTTAACATTCAGCTTCACAAAGGAAAGAAATGAGTGGTCAGCTTCAGGACAAAAAAAAACCTGAACCTATGAAACAGTTAACTATGCAATGAAAATATAGTTTGACTTAATTTCTTTAATTTAAATAATTCACCCTAAACATTTAACATCAGATCACTTCTGTAGAATACTTACAAGTTCATCTTTATCTTGCCAGTCCCAGATACCAACATTCTCTAGAGCTAGCAGTTGATAAGGGTATCTTCCCACTGCATACGAAGCACCTGTGAGATCCTCAGGTTCGTTCTGGAAGCTTTCACCATCTATGCACTCTCTGCCACTCTTTACAGTTCTGTTAAGAATTGTATTATTCCATAAAAAGCCCATCAAATATTCACCATTATCAGTAGTGAATGTGTCAGGAAACAGCTGATTTGTCAGATCAGCACTGCCACCAGGGAGTCTTACAAAATGTGACCCCATTTCAACTTGAGGATTTCGTCTGTCCAGTTTACAGGAATATTCTTGGTCACTTGATACGTCTTCCATGGGATTTAACAAGCACTTCTCACTTTTCACTCCCTGAAATGCTCCGGCAACACCACAAGCACTGTGTATTTCATATGAAGGAGTAGCAGCATATTTGTCTACCTGCTCTGGGTCAACAAAAACTCCAAGCTCTTTGTTTGAGAAAACCTTGTGATCTGACTGCACGTGTTCACAACCCGCGGTCGAGTCATTCATTGGAGTATTTAATATGTAACTGGCATCTTTTAGTTCAGTAGTCTCAGCTTCTAGCTTTAAATCCTCAGTGGTAAAAGCTTCTACAGCACCAGATGACAAATCAGAAACAGTGAGATTTTCCTCCGTTGAGTGGATACTGACACAATGTTCTACTTCATTCTGAAGATTACATTCATTTACACCACATACACTTTTTTCAGGAGTTTCTAGTTGTGTTTCAGTAAATGAACCAAAAGAAACTTGAGTATTCCCAAATTCTGGCTCTGGACTGGCACACTGAGATGCTTGAGCCTCTGCCACTGGTTTATCAAGCACATGAGAATATGAATTTTGACTCAATGAAGGTAAAAAATTACAGTCTTTATGAAAAAGATTATTAGTATCTTCAAGAGTTCTAGAGTCATTTATCAATTTTACACTCCTGCATGCACAGCTGTCCAATATTACAGGTAGAGTGTACTCACAGCAAGTACTTTTATCACGAGTCAATTCTTCACTGAAACTTAAGCTGTTGCTGTCCTGATCAGCAATGTTAGAATCAGAATTCTGTTTTTTATTTTCTGCCTCGGTGTTAATTGTTTCATTTGGTTGAACTTCAGAGTTCGTCTGTTTCACAGATTCTGTTATATCCCCAGCTATTGTGGCTAGGTCAGCCTCTGCATTCCATTGATTTTCCATTGCATGGAAGGAGCATACATCCTGCTGTTTATCTTTCCTACAGTTCAAGCCCATTTTGTTCACAACCTCATGTTCCACTGACTCAGAAGAGACATTGCTTTCCTTATCTGAATTTGAATAACTGTATACTTTACCTTTATTCCCTGGTGCTTGTTGTGAAATCTGAAATTCTAGGCTGTTTTTCTGCAGGTCTGTTTCATCTGCTCTTGTGTTAGGTAGTTCATGAGATGCCAAAGTACCACCACTTACCCATGACTGAGTTCTGCTGAAGCTACCAGCACCTTCAAGCACGTCGTGATTTAGCTCAGTGCTTCTCATGCAGACATCTTCCTCTATGTTCTGCAGGGACACCACTTCAGCTGGCACCTTGTTTTCAATACAATCCTTAATTTGAGTTTGAAAATCAGAACTTTCTTCCAAGCTTTCATGCACTTCAGTCATATTCAAAGTTTCAAGGCTATGCAGAACTGTACCTGTGCATTTCTCTTGATCTTTCAAGAACTCTTCTGAAACGCTGTGATGTTCACTAGAGCCAGGTACAAGATTTTGGTTATCACAATACATGCTTTGAGATGTTCCCTGTTCCACATATGGATTTTCTTCACTTCCTGGCTTCAGGATGCAGCATTCT
Source organism: Odontophorus gujanensis (assembly GCA_013399175.1). Lineage (NCBI taxonomy): Eukaryota > Metazoa > Chordata > Aves > Galliformes > Odontophoridae > Odontophorus > Odontophorus gujanensis. Next base: position 417,888 of record VXAB01005053.1, read on the forward strand.
TCAGCACTTTTTTCTATATGCTGACTCATCAAAAAAGAATCATTGCCCGTTTCATGCAACTCTAATAATTTAAAGTCACCCCTCATATTTTCTACCACCTGCTTACTATTTACTTCCTTGACAACACTTGAGGGATGCATGCTTAAACCATTCGGTACAAAATCAGAATCATTATCTCCCTCAACTTTTCCTGAAGGGCATATTTCAGTTGTTAACGATACACTAGAAATGCAATCGCAAACATGATTCATGTTTTCTGAATTAGGACTGTATTGGTCCTCCCCAGCAGAATCCACAGTTTTTACAGAATCACAGGTTCTACGAAATGATTCATTCCAACTGAAACCATTACATGTGCTACATTCTTCCTCTTGTTGATTCTCAGGGGCAGCTTCATTGCACACTTCTGATCTTAAGCCATTCGTTACTAGGCAGCTCATGTTTAAGCTATGCATCTGACATCTGTCAGCCAGTGAGCTACAGTAAGAAGACTGGATGCCCATGCTACAGTATACCTCTGTTCCCTTATTCTGCACATTTGATCTACTCCCATTTTTACACACAGTCAGTTCTTTCTGTGAATTAAGCTCAGCTTCCACTTGTGTTGATTGCTGCACTGGAAATTCCTTCCCAGTGTCTAGAGGCCATGCCATGCTGTGCATTCCTTCATCAGTAACAGCTGAGTTAACTACGTCTGCCGTAATCTTTTCATGTACAGTAGCTGGCACCTCTTCAGCCCCTCTCAGATCCTCAGTATCTACAACACAAATACTGTAGAAGTCCCTTTCTTTTGTACGTTGTTTGTTGTCTACATCAAGATAAGAAAAGGTTGGAGACATCTGCCTAAGTGAACCTGAAGCTTGTTGAAGACAATGTGAGTGACAGCCTACAAAATTTACTATTGTTTTGTTCTGCATTGAATGGTTGCACGCATAATCATCCAGGAAATTTCTATTTAAGGAAATTTCATCCTGTAAGCCTCTGTCTCCGATGGCTGGTACACGTGAAGTAGAAGCACAACCAAATGAGCAATGCTCTTCCACAGCTACATGTTCATTATTACTGTTACTATTTTCTGTATTGCACACGTGCTGACTACTCCTTGATTTTTCAGATGTTTCTTTTTTAGTAACCTCATCTTTCTTTTGTTCACTTTTCTGTAGGTTTCCATATGTACCCGAGACCTTCAGAAGGTGACTAAAGGAATTAAAAAAGCTAAAAGGTCTGCCATATGTTCTCCTAGATCTCCCACAGGAACTATTCTCCATACTTCCGTATGACTTATATTTTGCTTTTCTATCCCAGAGCCCAGATTTAGGATTTGACACTGCGCAATCATCGGTACGAACACATTCAATGCCAGCTATCACAGCTTCCCCATTAACCGTCCTTCCCACTGTATGTAGATTCGTCCTTTCTACAGCTTCTAAAATTGAAGATAAAGTTTTACTTATCCTTGAGTCCTTTGCTTCCTCTTCCACAGGTTTTTGTAACAAGCCAGTTTTCTCCTCATTCGTGCTGTTACTCAACTCCTTACTGAAGCAGCAGCCCATGTTTAATTAGTGTCAAAGGAGCCTTCTCATTGCGAATCACCCTCCTCTATACACTAAGCTAACTTTCTACTGCTACTGAGGAGACAAGCCAACACCCAGCTGCCAAAAATAGCATACTTGAAAACCATGCAGGGGTTCATATGTCAGTGCCACTCAAAGTCCAAATCCCAGTTGCTGAGCAATGTTTTCATATTTCATCATATGCACTGTAACATTCAAGCCAAATAATTTTCCTAATGAGATTACAGTCTGTTTACAAGTATTACTAAGTCTTACGAACTTCCATTGTTTAATTTCCTGAAGTTTCTTTCATCCAAATTACTAAAATATTTAAATGACATCTTCCACAGTGTCTGTGTGCCAAAAAACTGCTCGCCTTCCAGTTTAACAGGACTCCCACTTTATGTACAAGGAAAAATGTATTCTGGTTTCACACGTTTCAATCGGATTTAAAGGTTAAACTAGTAGAATTCACTACTTCCAAGAAGCTCCGTACCATTTTCCCCTCTCTCCCTCTCTAGAGCTGAATCTACATCGACTGCTTCTTTAGGAAAAACAAGCTAAAGATAGATAAGACCTCATGTATTCCACTGAACAGTCATTGTACGTTATCAGAAGCTAATTTTGTTCCAAGGTTTTTTTTTTAATTGTTATCTGCATGGAAAAAAAAGAATACACAGTCTGTGAATTACAGTCATGGAAGTGGTCTCATGATCACCTAGACACCTTGTGAAACAGTGGTAGGATTAATTATACTTAATCTGTCCCAAAAATTGTGTATAATTTTACCAAAATAAAAAGATCTGAAGAATTTAAAAGCTAGTCTGACTAAATGCCAGAAGCCAGTCAACACTGCAAGTGTTGTTTATTGAATGCAAACTGAGTTCCTTCTAGAAGAAAAGAACATCTTTATACACTTAAGTATTTGTGGACTTCTGCTACTCTAAGTCCTTTCATAAGTTAAAAAAAAATTCTCCTTCAAAAATAAATAGCCATTAGAAAAAAAAACAACAAAAAACAACTACAACTGCCCAAACTTCACTGCTCTGAACAGAGTGGTTCCTATATTTGCATTCATATATAAACTTTACATCATTTAGACATCCCCTCAAATGCAACACTATTTGCGTTGGGTCCCCTCCTTCAGGGAGGGAGAGTGGACTACCAGCATAGTACCACAGGAGTACCCTATTTCAAACGTTATTTCAGCAGTGCAATGAACCAAGTGATATTTTCCAATTGGATACAAACCTTGCAGCAAGCTTATCAAGAGCTACCTGAATTAAAGCTGCAAGTTAGCCTGGTAGCTTTTCTTCACTGTAATCATAAAAGTATAGAAGGGTACTAATGCTAATAAAAGCAGCTGTCTTTCAGATAACTGGAACTAGATCTACTTTAATTTAGACTGTAAACTACACTTGTAGGGTAAACATTGCTTAACACACCTAGATCAATGCGTTAGCTTTCCACTGTCATTTTTGTTTTTACTTTTTTGTTTTTCCTTTTTTGTTGTAACTTATTTCACAGTTGCTTTCATGGCAAGTGAAGTAGTCCATGTAATAAGGCCTAAGACATGACACAGTCTCATCTAACAGGTCCTTGTGGTCCTTGTCACAAACATACCCATGCTCTCTCAAAAATTCCAGGATTTTTATTTTTATTAAACCAGGGATGCCCATGGTCAACTTTTCTCTCCAATCTTTCACTTCCTTTACTCTGATAGAAAAATTTTACTAATGTAAACACAGCAGTGAATGTAGTTGACGCTTAATAGTAATTAGGCATTAGCTCTTCCTTAATCATTCATGTCTCTTTGGTAAAACAAAGTATACATGTTTAACGAAACACAAAAGGAACAAATGAAGTTTTATATTGAAGATTGAGGGGGGGAAAAAAAAAGGGATGCTGCACTGAACCACAGAAAGCAAAACAAAAGCCAGGCAGAAAGCACAAAAACCTCTTGCTGTCTCAAACTGTTCACAACCTTAATAACTTGTGCAATGACACCTTGTGCTACCTGCAAATGCAGGTGCACTCTTGAAACTCAAATGTTTCACTCCATACAGTTTGCACTGCAGCCAGTATGAACAGTGAGAACAGCAGTCACACACTTAGCAACACAAACCAAACTAAACTAGAGGTCAATCATCCCATAAACCCAACAGGTAATGCTCAACACATAATGCCCTCCCCAAACAGGGATACGAATTGTTAACCATTCACCTCGTTTTCTAACACAGCATGAAACGCTGTTCCCTTCTCTGAAGCTTTCAGAAGATTTTTCAAATATTATTGCAAGTATAAGATGCTCTGAAAGTAATGCCTCCTATTTGTTTCCATGGAAACTGCAACAGATATTGAGAGCACAGTAACACTGTTTAAAAGAGCAAATTCTCAGCTACAAAGCCCTAGTTTTCAACCAGTCACCACCACTAGCTACGCATTTTCACCAGCAACCAGCAAGAGTCTAAGTGCCACACTCGTAAAAATCTGCACCAGCAGAGGCAACCCTCTGCCATTGTCACCACTGCTGAAACACACCACCCATCACTTCACTGTGCTCACATCCACTCCTTGGTCTTCATAAATGTGCAGCAAACATCACTGTGTACAATTTATTCCACATGAAAGAATTCAATACCCCACCTTTGCTTCATAGGCACTTCATTGTCAGACGCCATTCTGTCAGACTGCCCCTCTGCTGCCATCAGTCAACAGCAGCAACGTGTAATGGGATACTGGTGGGAAGGTTCGACCCCCACTGCCAGCACAACATCCACCTCTGACATTGTGGGCCGACATAATAAAGCAGGGGGCACTATACTTTCAGAGCAGTCCTCCGGGTTTTTTGTTGGCTTTTTTTTTTTTTTAAACTTACTTGCATGTGTAACACAAAAAACGTGTAAAGCTATAACACAGCTGCCCATGTAGCTTTTTCCCTCCAAAGGTTCTGCTCTCAGAACAAATGAATGCAAGAAAATGATGCTTCAGATTCTAAAGCACTTACTATGTATTTATGTGCCATATACAGCAGACTGATTTGTAGAACCATACTGGTTAACCTTCAAGCAAGAATTTCTATTCACCACTAATCCTCTCGCCCCTACAAAGATTACAGAACTGGCTAGGAAATAAATGCACTCCCTCCTCAGCAAGTCTGCTTTGGAACTGCAGAGTAACAAAAGAGGAGGACTACCCTGCCCCCAGGTTATCTAACATGTGAAGCCTCAGAAGTGCCTACAGATAGAATGTTCTTAAGGATAGGAATTCTGATGCATCATTGCTGCCATCTGCTGCATTTTTTTTTTTAATTCTCCCCTGGGACAAAGTTATTCAGCATGCTTGTATCCAGCCTGGTTCAGACTCAGAGCTATGCCAAGCCACTTCTCTCTTAAGCATTCCCTGGAACAAAGTACAGGGAATGGGGGAGGGATTGTTTGTAAGAGGATTTTTTTTTTTTTTTTAAGAAATGCCATGAGCAAACAATTCAACTGCTTCTAACCTCAGCATCAAGTCACATCAGTACTTGCAAATTCTGTAACTATTCAGACAACTCTTTGTCACGTGAAGAATTAACACAATTTTCCCCTCTGTGATACAGTAAAAAGTTTCTGGAGAAGAACTCAGCTCTTAGTTCTGGGCAAAGGCCACTTTCCCTGTGCTTTAGCAAGCAGTTCTGCTATCAACCAACAGTTAAAAAACATGAGCAGCAGCTCAGGCAAACAGAGGGTTCTTCTAGTTTTCCCACACCCTTCTCCTTACAGAGAAGGCACATTCTGTACTTGTTACTTGGGTTTTATCTAAGAGTTCTACAGATTATTTCTATTTTTAAGCACCTATAGTGCACATTCATCAAGTCTCATTTCTCAATAACGTTTACTGTGGGATCACCATAAAAAAAGCAAAGCACGAGAAATCTAAGCAGAACTTGACCACACTTCTCTTACACTACATCACCTGAGGTTGTTTGTTCAACTTCCAAGGCTCAGTTAGTCTTAAAAGCCTTCTGGTTAGGCTGAACACCTCCACCTGACTTGAAAAGCACTTCTCAAACTAAAAGAATTGGTGCTCTACCACTTCAGAGCTGGATTCAGCTGGGAAGAAGGGTGGAAACAGAGCTGCTCTGAAGCAGCACTTTCATAACTTGAACAATTTGTTATTTTTAGTGCTATATCCTATAAGTACCTATGTAGAAAGCCAAAAGTCAACCTTTTTGTTAACAGTAGTGTATCTTCAGTCTACGTTCATTTCTATGTATTTCTGCAAACCTTGTCATGGAATAAGGGTTTGAATCTATATACACAGATTTACAGAATTCAGTTTTAGAACAGTTTAACTGTAAAGTTATAACACCACAGGTTCAAACAGCCCTTACAATCTTCTTACGTTTTAATTAAAAAAAAAAAAAACAAACAAAAAAACAAGATAAGCTAAATCCTGCAATTGTAATCAGCCCTTAAACAATGGTTACCCTACACTCCATGGCAATTACCTGATGCCATGCCTACCATCAGTCATGGAAAAAGAGCAGAGCACTATCCCAACAGACATCACAACATCACTGCTGCAGGTTTCAGGAAAACAACTGAACAGAATGCTTAACTTCCCCTCCAGTATATCAAGATTAAGAGGACAGCTAAGAGTTTACATACACACACACTTTATGAATTAAAACAATTAAAAATAGCCATAGAAATCAGCTAACTGTGCAGAGCTGTTCAGTACTCATATGTAAATGTACGTGACAGAAGAACCTAACACTGAGCAGTACTGATGCTTCAAGACGTTAACAATATACACACTCATTTTAAGGTCTAATCCCATTTCATGTTTAAAGCAATTTGCCACCTCTTGAATTACTAAATATCACCTTCACATTATACAAACTGTTAGCAATTAACTCTTAGTATTACAGTATGTGTCAATTATGCATTATTAAGTGACCTGAGAATTATACACTATACTTAATTTTTGCTCAGCTATTACATGTGGCCCTACATTAAACTAGAAAATAACAGACCCTCAGTTTCCTTTTAATTCTATCAGGCTTTTTCTTGAGTGGATTGCAGAATAATTTATGAATGTCATCTAGAAGTTCTTAAATCTAACAGCCTTTCATACGAACTCCAAAAAAAACCAAAACTCCTTAAGAAGTACAAGGACTGCTTCAAAAGTAATGCCTCCATGTTTATTATATTGGGTCCATGATGTCAGAGGCAGATGGTGGTGGTATAGCAACAGAGGATGAACCCTCCTGCCAATACTCCATTTGTAAGTGTAAGCTAATATTAAAAAGCAGTTTAGGAGGATCCTCAGGTTGCCAACCTCTTTCAGTCAACTGATGTGCAAAGCTACCAAAATTCTGCTGTTTAATACTACTGAAATCAAACTGTTGTTAGGAATGAACCACATCAGGTTTGTAATTAACCACATTAGGCATTAAACAGCATACACCACTTTACAGACATTTTAAGTCAGAAGACTGCCTTTGAAAGACTCTGAAACCCACTAGTAAACAAATAACTTCCACATCATTAATGTAAGCAACCTTGGAAAGATATTTCTGAAGGGTTACATCATTAGTCCTAACATCAAAACTTTAGTTTGAGACCAGTAATTACTATCAGTTCAGCATTACTAATAGTTAAAAATGTGTTAAGTTTTGGTCCTGCCAAAGAAAGTAGACCAAGTGCCTGAAAATCTTCAGTTCAAATTCTGCAGCTTACCTCTCTAAGTGCCAGAAAAAACACCTGGACCAAACATGATGTGATCCTGGTAGAATAGCATAGCCAGAATAGCTAGGGAATGTAATTTAGCACATTTAAGTATACTGAAAAAGACTCCTGAAGATATCACCAGATTCCATGGCAGAATGATTTCACACCAAACACATGCTAGAGTAGTGATCACTGAAGATATAAATCCACCCCTCAAAAAAGGATCTGGGGGTTCTGGCTGATACCATGTTGAATCTGAGTAATCACTGTGAACTGCAGCCATAAAAGCCAACTGCATCCTGGGGTGCAGCAGCCCCAGCACCGCCAGCAGAGTGAGGGGAGGGACTGCTCCCATCTGACCTGCACTGGTGCAGCCTCACCTAGAGCACTGTGCGCAGGTCTGGGCACAATGTAAGGAGAACATATAACTAACTATTAGAGCACATCCACAGGAGGGCTGTGAAGATGGGGGAAGGGCCTGGAGGACAAGAAGTATGAGGAGGAGCCAAAGTGCCTCGGTCTGCTGGGCACATAGCAGAACAGGCTGAGGGGAGGCCCCATGGCAGCTGCAGCTCCTCACAGGCAGCAGAGGGGCAGCACTGAGCTCTGCTCTCTGGTGTCAGAAACAGGGAACCGCATGGAGATGTCAGGGGAGAGGCAGGTGGGGTTAGGAAAGTGGTCATGGCCCCAAGCTGCCAGAGTTCAATGTCTGAAGACACTGCTCTGAGAGGTACCATTTGAATTCTGGGCTGTCCTGAGCAGAGCCAAGAGTTTCTCTCAATGATCCAAGCGTGTCTCTTCAAACACAGGATATTCTATGATTCTACCATAAATCTATTCCCTTATAGAAATACCTAGCACTCTAATCTCAAAATACCAACAAAAAAGGGCAGTTAACCTGAAGCATGCACTTGCTAAGTGTAATTGAATCTATTTCAGAAGCTTTTCTCCTTCCTACTTAAGACTTTCTTGGAAAGAAAAGAAAGAATGTCTTCAGGATTTTAGTTTGCTAACTTCCTATACACCATGAAGTTTGAGTAAAACTATAACACTGCTCCCAGAACTTTTAAATGAAATTCTGAAGCACTGGCAAAACATACCTGTCATTATGAAAGAGACTATCTTTAAAAGAGCACTTTTAACAGCAGTAATGGCAGTAATTCTGATATAACAAACTAATCTTGTGATCCTGTGCATATAAAAGTCTAACATCAGTATAACGTAAAAAAAGCAAGTGCAAAAAAAACCTTTTCAAACTACTGATTTCACCTTTTTGGAGTAAGTATTCAGAAAAGGAAAAGGCTTCTCTCTCAAGAAATTTTCCTAAAGTTGCAAGAAATGTTTCTTTGCAGTGGTTTCCAATGTTTTGGGTTTTTTCTCTTCCTTCTCCAATTAAGTAACAAATAACTGAAATTGAGATTTTGTATAATTTAGTACTTCAAATTAAAAGAATTAGCATTAAGGTTAAGATTAAACGATTGCTAACACTGACGCACCTGTTAAAAGTTGACAAAGTTGTTGCAAGATTTTGAGACAAATCTGCAACAGCCTCTTATTCAGGCTTATACACTAACTGAAGCGTGTGGCAAAAGAACTGCTCCAGAACTTCTACATGCTACTCACAACGTTAATTCCAATAAATAAAGTTAAAAATCAACTGTTAGGGCACAAAGGTAGGCTCAGCTAATTGCTGCACTGCAGAACAGAGGAAATACACATCTGAGAAAGGTAGAACAGAGCAGAGAAGCAGAAGAGATATCAGAATACCAGAAGCTCCTTAGTGTTTGCTTCAAAATAAGTTTAAGCAGCAAGCAACCTTTAATGCATAGCACAGACTAAGCACCTAGCACAACATACACTGAAGCCAAACTCTTAAAGGTGCCCCTATAGGGAACATCCCTCTCAGTAAACAACTACCAAAGTTGAAAAAATAATTTTAGGAGTAAAGCTTACACACAAATCAAGTATTTTATCTACTTAAAACTACCTACTGCAACACTTATACAGTACTATCTGCTGCATGATCTGACAAAGTATCCCGTAATGCAGCTTACTGGCTCCTGCACAGCAGCACTGAAACAACAACAAATGCCATTTGGCAGAACTGACAGAGCAAAATTCCTGATACAGAAGGCAATTTCCTATTCTTAAGGGTAAATACTAAACTTAGTTGTGATGAATGGATTTCCTACATTTCACTCACGTATTAAATCTGTGAGCCAGAAACTAACTCAAGACTGGTAATACAATTCATGTGTAAACTAAAAAGACCTGTACTTCAGCAACTGAAAACTGCTCTGAAGTGTAGTTATATCACCCATGGAGCTGAAAAAAGTTAAGGCTGCTACCAGGTGTGGAGATGTAGCTATTCTGAATAACCCTGCTCTAACATTTTACATTGCCAAACGATTTATAAAACACCCAGATACAATTCAGATTAAGACATACTAAAAAGAGCTAATTCACCTAACACTTATATGATGGGAATTACAATTAGAATACTTACTAGATGAGAACCGTCTTTCACTTCTTGTACTTGCTGCACCTGCGGTTCAGCCACAACTTTAGTGTCCTGGTCAGAAGTCATGAGCTGTCTGCTTTTTGGCTGCTCAGAGAGAACTGTACTGGTCACTTTTGTAAGCTGTGAAAATACAAAGACAAAGATTCCATAAGCGGTGGTTGATATTTCTGAGAAGTCACAGCCATACCCAATGCTCCACAGTGATTCAGCCAAAAAACTTTGACACAATCAGTAATGTGTTTGGGGAAAACGTTGCAGCAGAGGGCATGCATAAAGCTGCTAGTAGTTGGCAGCCTTCAAAATGCAGATGAGCAGTAAGCACAACACTCACATTGCACTGAGTAGGGAAATCCCAGGGGGAAAAGTTTCATTTCATTCTCACCTTGATTATTCAGACCGGTTTTCAAATCATGACTTCTTTACACCTCTTGGTACATTTACTTAACTTATTAAGGAGCATTCTAGTCACAAACCAACCTTTGTCTTCTACAACTACTCTGACAATCGCTTAATCTTCACAAATTGTAGGAAGCATGTTACAACACTTCTGCTGTATTAGCAACGCTCAACAAGTTGTTCTGCTTCATCATTCTAAAATGTTATTTTATTTGATTTGACAACTGGAGAAGTGAATAGAGTTGGATGTCTGAGTGGCTTAGCTTTGAAATATGAGGCTATTACTTAATACTATTATTTAAAAAATACTTTGTCATTAAGAAAAGGAAAAGCTTATTTAAATGAAGTCTCAAAAGTAAACACAGGGAGATAAATCAGGGTGACTTTTAATATTTCTTCTCTATAAGGAGTACAGACAAGTTCTAATACGCTTTTCCACTTATACATTCTCCTAGAAATAAAAATTTTGCAATGCACTGAAGATAACAGTACAATTCTTAGTTCCATGAACTCCTTTTACAGTACCTTGACTCCTGAAGATAAAAAGTATTCCTGCCAACTTCTGCCTTGATGCCCTTCCAGAGAATCCATGCAACACTACATTTTGTAATGGGCAAAAGCAAAAGTCCTTCATGCAACTGGTTTAATGGATCCTAAATTTTTCAACCAAAATTATGATGTTTATTTATACAACAAACCAATTCAAGCATCCACACTACAGTCATTCTGAAGATGAGCTGTTCTGCAAAAACAGAAATTTAATTCTGAAAAGCTGACATCCCAGAACAGAATTAAATATTCAGCTGAGATGAACAGCTGAACACCATTCCATGCTTCCCATGTCTTTAACTTCTTACAGGTTTTTGAGACAAAAATGTCACTCAAACACCTCAAGTTTTAGTTTGTTCTATTTGAACAGTCTACCTCTTCTCTTCGATGAGAAGCTATTCACATATGGGAGAAATTAAATACACAAGTAAAGCAAAGCAAACAGAAAAAGAAATCAGGGACTGTCCTGCCCCACACATACACTGTCTAAATGGGAGAAAATCTGGTACTGATTTGGGATGTCTGTATTTTATTTAATAACTAAAAGTCATCCACAGGATAAAAGCCATTTTTTGAAAGCAAGCACTAAATAGCACAATTCTGTGCTGTTCAAACCCACGCATGGGAAGCTGTATGAACATTAACACCAAAGAAGGTGCCTAAGGTTCTTGCTAAAAGCTCCCGTTAATGTTCTTAAAAAGAAATTAGTTTTAGCCTCTTCACATTTCAGATTAATATTTTTTTTATAAAAAGGATACAAGACTTACACATTTTGTGTTCACTCTACATAATCTACATTGGTGATTACACTAACTGTGGGAACACGCATCAGTTCACATCCACAAGCTAAACTTCTTAGTTTTAGTCAGTTTTAGTTTAACTGTTTTAGTCAGTAATAGTGTCATACTATTGTATGCTGATCCGCAAATTGTGCCATGTACTTCCTTACATGGTTCTGAATCACCTGATTATCTCATGTACACCCACAGCACAGAGAGGTGCTGGAGTCTCCTTCTCTGGGGACATTCAAGACCCGCCTGGACGCCTACCTGTGCAACCTGGGCTAGAGAGTTGCTTTGGCAGGGGGTTGGACTTGATGATCTCTGGAGGTCCTTTCCAAACCCTACAATTCTATGACTCCCTTCTAGGCTCAACTTGTTCTGGATACGTAGCATTAGAACCAGTACTTCGTAAATCCATGGACTGGGACAGGAAAAAAGCAAAGATCATGTGATGCTAACAAACACAAATAAAGTTTCAGTACACATATGCCCTGTAAAGCTTTGACTGAGGAGTTATCAAGCACAAAATATTCAGCTAAATCATTAATTTAGGCTGAAGGTAGGTAAGTTGATAGTCAACTTGACAGATGACTGCAATGTTCACATTACTGTTGGTTTGCCTGAGAAATGTCAAGCTGCAGTAAGAACAATGCATCACCCTACTGATTTTCAGAAGTCCTTCAGATGAGCTTACACATGACCCTTATCACAGACTATGCCTGGACTGAAGCTCCAGGTGACTTTTGAGTTGTTCTCTTACTGCTGAAACATATTTCATGTGGTACACACCACGCTAAAATCAGTGACCTTGTGAAAAAACTTTTTAATAAATATACAGGTTTTGCATTATCATTAAGTTGCATTTCCATCATTAAGGATCAAAACATTTCTTCAAACAAGTGTAATACTATTATAACCTGTCTAAAGAAGATTTTTAACCTGCCTTTTAAGTTCTGTGCTTTCAACAATGACCAGCTATTGCCCTTCTACAGGTGGGTAAACAATGCTGAACAATCCTGAACACAGGAGTTGCCTTTGCAGTTATGTGCGTTTAGTCACGATGCTTTTAAAGCCCCCAAGATGTCAGGTGCTCTGCTGTAAAATTCCATCCACTGTGCGATGCTTCATTATGGCTTCACGGGCTCTGCTGGAAAGTTAGTCTCATTCATGTTTCCATCACTTGCCAGTCTCTTACAGCACAAAACCAGCGTGTCAGTAGGCTTCCATGCTTACCACGTCAGAGAATAAAGTGTTTGGGGGGGGGTGCGGGGGTGGGAAAGCAGTGTTCCTCCACAGAGTGGGGGAAAAATAAAAATAAATCCAAAATAACAAAGTGGTAAAGGCTACTGACAGGATGTTTTTAGCAGGTTTTTCATTAATATTGATGCTACTATAAATATCTTCATACACAAAATTATTTACAGAAACAAGAGTCAGTATTTGGTAGTGCTAGCAACTACAGATGAGGATTGACAGTTTAGAAGACAGCTTAAGCTCTCTTGATGGTAATTTAATAGCCAAAATTGCAAGTTAAATGTGGCATTTTAACACAGCAATAAACATTTTCATTCCACTGAGCAGTTAATTTGTCTACCACTTTAATAGATTAGCTATCTGGTAAGCTATGCACTTGCACAAATACATACTGCTGCAGTAAGTGGGAGACCACACTGCAGGTCAGTGGACCCCTTTGTGCCTTGAGGCAGCAGTCCCTTTGGCAGAGCACTGAGCTAACAGAATTTGTTGGTTTTTTTTTAACTCAAATTATTGAAGAAACACAAGAAAAACCTTCAGAGGTACACAATTTTTGGTTTTTAGATATTCTTAGTTTATCATAAGCAGACTCACAAAATAAAACAACTTCCACAAAATTACATCTAGTCACAGAGTCTACAGAACGGCCTCACTTGGAATGTGATTTACAAGCACGCCGTTATGATCTCACATTGTAACTTCAATTATGTAAATACATACAGTAAATCATTACTTTTATTTCTGGCTTGCCATCTGATCACCTCAGAATAATTAGTCAACTTGAACAACTTTGCTTACACTATGTCAAGAGCAAAGTTCCTCATAAGGCACACAGATACTTATTTCCAGCCGCCTGGTCCTAGCGAAGCTGAATGGATTTTACTGCAGCTTGTAAAAGCCTTTCGAACTTGGATTCTAAGCTGGGAAGACACAGCCTCCAAAGATTAAAAGACAAGTGAAAACATGTTTGCACTTTTTTTTAATTGAAAAAGAAACATTCAGCCATGAAGCCCTTATTATTCCTCAAGCTATCACGCTACTCAGTGTGCTAAACTGCTAATTGCAACAGGAAGGGCAAAGTGTGTGCTAATGCAGGTGTTTTCTCATTCAAACAAAGACGATGGGAGCAGTAACTCTGTACAGGTACACACACTGAAGCTGTCCCTGTGGGCTCCTGGCCAGCAGTGCTACCTCTCAGCAGCTACAAGAACATTCTCACCAGAGACTGAGCAGCAGTGGTAGCACACATCCCAGCCCCTGCAGAACTGGCTTCCCTCAAATATCTACAATCATCTTCACAAACAAAGGTTGTTTTCTGGTTGTTTTGTTTTGTTTTTTTTAAAGCTGTCAACTTGATTCTCTATGGACAAAATTAAGTGCACTTTGCTGTTAAGAGCCCTTTCATTTCAGAAGATGGTCCATGGGATGCCTACACAGGCATAGAGCCACATGACCATTAATGTACAGTACATTCATGTACTTGCTAACTGCAGCTTGGACCACTCTCATCCAAAGGCAACAAACACGTGCATCTCATTATGATGCCAGATTCGGGCTAACCTTTACACTGCTCATTAGTTCAGGTTTTGGTATCTTGTAGCACTGGCAGAGTTAATGTACAACTACAGGAAGATACCTATACACACACAACACAACCTCAGGAACATCCCAAAACCTGATCCCCCAAAACCTCTGCTTTCATTAGAAGAAGTCCATTTTATTTAAACTCATATTCTGAGCATGCTTTTACAGTCTGTTTTGCTGCCCAGAGTTACAAAGGTATGAGTAGCAGCATGCGTTCTCTCAATCAAGCCAGTCAGATAGATCTATTATTTAAAAACATGCAAAACTCATAGTAATGCTGTAGGGCTGAGATCTTGCCTGCCAACTTTCAGCCCAGTGTAATCAGCCCTCAAAAAGCGATTTACAAATGCAAGTGCTGACAACCAACATTCACATTGCAAACAGCAACACCATAAAACAAAAAAAGCTCACTAGAATAAAAGATCTTTTCACTGCTCTTCCAGCAAGCAAAAACAAAACCAGATTTGAGTCTGGCGTTGTGCACAACTCTTCCTCACAAATATTTTAGAAACTTTAAACAGAGATTAAGATAAACTCTCCACAAGGCTAATGCAGAAATACGCTTCCAGTAGCATGAGAAAGACTGAAAAGTTTTTAAAACAGAGGTGCACTTCTCAGCATAAGCCTCACAACAAACGTCACTGCAGGCCAGAAACCCTCTTCCCACTGCCAGGGCTCACATACTTTCTCACCATCTCTCACACCCTTGTAGCAGCCGTGAGGACTGTGAGAAGCAAGCAGAACTACTGCTGACTTCAGCCTTGAAAACAGTTCCAGCAGCTGCCAAATCTAACACACAGCTGATTTACTGATGTAAGAAAAATTTTACATCTACTGATAACTAAGGTAGATACGTAAACTATGGACTCTATTGTAAGCTTGAAAGCAGAAGCCAGGTATTTAATGGAGAACGGAAACACTAATCTCACCTTCCTAACATGCCACGAAACAGCCTTATACTTCTATGAGCTAAGAGATTGAGAAACAGCATTTAGTTTTAGCAGATTACTTCAGACTTAGCACTGCTGATGATGAGAGAAATAACGTCTCCTTCTAGAAGCGTGTTATTAATTTAATACATTAACTTCCATTTTAAAAAACCCAAACTTATCTTGTTTCACAATAGCTTTAAATAGCCAAGTTATACATAATACGCCAAGAGTTAATGATGTTCTCACTCCAGGTAAAGCTGCTACCGTATATAGGGTAGTAAAGCTGGTAAAACACCAAGAAAAATTAGCAAATCATAATCCTTAATGACTGCAGGTTTCCCTCCATTCCAGTGCTGAGAAGCATTAGAAATGGGAGCTGGCAAAGTTTTACTCGGGTGGCCATTTTAGAAGGCCTTCAAAGAAAGATCTCAACTGTTAATGTCAGAGCTGTGCCACCATTTCAGAGCCTGGGACAAATGTTACCACTCTGCAGATTAAGCAGCCACACAAAGCAGCAGCATCCTGGTGGTGCTCACAAAACGCCTGGGACAGGACTATATGTCAGTTTCAGCTTCCCATCTTTCCTTTCAAAATGGGAAATCTCTTCACACATCATCAGATGCAACAAGTGATGTTCCAGAGGACAGTATTATTTAAAACATGCTATTAAGTGGTTAAGTTACTAAGTAGGCAAAAGATCTGTAAAAGAAAAAATCCAACAACACAAAGCAGCACGTCTGTTGGTGGCATTTTGTGCAATCATCATCCTGACTACGTAAGATGTAAACTCTGTATTACACAATGATTAAAAAGCTGACATGACATAAATAGTCACAGCATGTGTCTACAGAAGTTAAATATTGGATACGCTACTATTTTAAAAATCAGCACAGGGCTCTCCATTTGTTTAACTGCTAATTAACTAAACAGCAGGGGGAAAGTTGAAAGTTTTACCTCTGGAGCCTCATTTGACCACATGCCCAGACATTATCAAGGTTTGTTGGATGAAGGCTTCAGAACATGCATACATCCAGTGCAAGTGCCAACATGATTACGGGAAGGTTGAGTTTCTTCATTTTTTCCTTCCTGCCAAGAAAATTGCTTATGCTCAAGCACTCCCCAGGAAGAACCTAGAACAATGCAGAAATGTGGGGTTTGTAGAGGAACACATACAGCCCCACAGTGGTGAACCCACAGCAGGATACCTGGCAAACGTAAGGCAGTTTAAAGCCCAGATGTAAAAACACAGTCTTAGCAAGACACAGAGCTCCAAAAGACCATCGACATTTTAATGCTGTACTTTTTAAACATTCTGCAACAGAAAGAAACTGTTTTGAGGAGTTTAGAGCTGTTGCCTCTGTTTCACACGGTGTTCTTAAAAAAATTTTCTGTTCTTTATGTAGTTGATAGCTTCCAAAACTATCCTGCAATTCCATTATCTCTTCAAATGTACTCTCTCCTCAAAGGAGGACTGAAATTTCAAGAGAAACAGTTAACTTTGCTATGCAAAAGAGAAGACTAGATTTCCTTCTTTAAAGATTTATCAAGCATTTCTGCACCAGGCTTCACAAGTGATTTGCAATCTCATCCTGTACTAAGCTTTCTGATCCTAACCCAAACACAAACACAGAACTGCACACTGGAACTGATTACTCTGCAAGTATAGAAATTCAGATCGTTAGCAGTAATTAGTTGCCCAAGAGATATGAAGCAGTAAGTTGCTAAACAAAGGTGATAAAAATGCCAGAGAAACTTCGTACTAATAAGTGCTCTGTACAGAGGTATATGAAAATGTCTCTCAGTCAGTGGCAAGAATAGAAGGGTGTGCATAAACATTCAGCCCTGTTCACTCATCCAAAAGCTTTAAGAAAAAAAGATTCTGATAGTACTCACAAGATGAGGGGACAACCTTTACCAACAAACAATTCTGCTATTTAGCCTTTTACTCACTAGATTTTAAACACACATACTGAAAAGGAAATCCCTTTAATTGAAGGGGATCATAATTTCTGCAGTCCTCTTGCACTCTAGGAAGACAAGCTTTACATGCAGGTGTTACTGCCTTGTGTACGCCTGAATAAGAGTCAAAGAACAGTACAGTGAGCCTATGGAACATGTCCCCTCACAAACGAAATGCATCACTTCTTTCACAGAATATAATCTAAGAAACCTTGTCTTTTTTGAGTGCTACGAGTGCCCACTAAATCAGGAATAATCCACTACGAAGAAGCTTTTGTGCCTGTAAAAGTACTATGTGCCCTAAAGAGAAGTGACACAGTGTCACGAGCAGTTTTAAGCTTGCTTACAGCTTGTTCTCAATTTTCACATCTGAAGCAGCACTTTCCTGACTGCAGACTGAAGCACATAACATTATAAAATCCAGAGTATTAATTAACTGGAGTTGCTCCACGTAGCACATCCATCACCAAGCCACAAACTTGTTTTCTTCACCTTAAGAGGACTTCCAGCACACACCCTGCAGGTTATCCATTCAGTTTATTTCTAATATAACTACTATATATCTGGTAAGATTTTAATTTTTTAAAACAGATTTCAAATAAATACCAAACTTCATCAAAATAAACTCTTCACTTTTCCTATTGTGCATCATCTCATCAATCTCTCAACCGGCAGGGTTAAACTTGTTGTAGCTCAGCCAAGCCATAATAATTTTGAAGGGTGAAATGTTACCTTTATGGAAAGGATCTCTGATCACAGAGCTCCACGAGCCCGTTCTCTTGCGAAGCTGGTACTTCTTATCTACTGGATGCTTTCAACTAAAGAACTCCAAATACTACACTCATTACCAAGGCCTACCAAAAGCTTGCATTTCATCCTCAGGAAAAGAGATCGGAAATTTGCTACTCAGTTAAATTAGCTTAAGTACCGCCCTCACTAACCTCCATCAGCTTTTGACCTCCACCCCACCTCCCAACAGTCTCTTTTTTTTTCCACTTACCCCAGGAGAAGAAAAAAAGCAAGAAAAGATCCAAATACAAGAAGCAGCTGCTGAATTCTGAGCTAAAGGAATTTATTTCTTTAGATTGCTTGTGCTGAGGAACACTGAAAGAACAGAACAATGCAGACCACTGCTCCAACAAACTGGAAAAGAAAAAAAAAAGGAAGAGAAAACTAAGCTAGCCTTAACACAGGGCAGCTATACCTCCAGGTGCCTGCAGCACGACAAACCTGGAGCTCCAGACCCCTCATTCTCCATGGCATTCCATACCTGATTCTGCTTCCAAAGCATGTAATGCCAAGTGTTAAACGAGCCTAATGCTGGAGGAAAACTACATTTTCACATAAGTCACTAAGAACAGCCAGCCCAAATTGTGCCCAAGTATCAAAAAAATAATAAAAGAAAAATTAATAGCTAGCATGGATTAAAAGAAGCTGCAGAGCAAGGTGAAAGCTCCCTATGTCCACAATATTTTTAAATATATATGGAACGACAGACAAGAGAAGCCCACTAATGAGGCTTTCATCAAAGCACAGGCATCATATATTATCCTAATGCACTACTCATTCATTTCATGCGATGCTCCCACCCATTCACATTTACCTATTACGTACAACTGAGCTATGAAGCAACAGCCTATCTTGTACAGTGTCCAGTGTGCTGGGATCCTGATCTGCAAATGCAAGTCAAAGCTGAGGTCATGCAAATAGAATACGTTGGTATGTTTAATATAGAAACTTCACTGCTGACGCTGTTTACCTGCTACACAAATATTAACTGTAGATGCTCTGGTGCGATCTTCTACAGGCTAATTGCATTCTTCTCCAAAAGGCAGAGCTCATCAACTCTACAGATGTCTGTGCTTACAAATTCCAGGCTTTTAATGTAGCACTAATATTTTTAATATCAAATACCATGCGTTGACACAGAAATAATTTTATTTAATGTACGCATTAGGAAAGCATCAGAAATCTATCTTAGCAAAGTTTAGCACCATAAAACAGAAATCCTCATCTAATTAATCACCAACCATCATCAGCCACATTGCTCGTCTGCACTGAGGTCACAGAAATTAACAACCACACAGCACCTCTGTAAACAAAGAAAGCAGAAGAAAACACAACTGACTAGAAACAGTATTTTTCTTTCCAGTTCAGTTTAAAGCTTGCCCTGGAGTGGACAGGGCAGGAGTTGGTATCTGCTACTGCCTATGGATTTCATGAAACACTGTTACTTTCATTTTTGTACTATTTTTAAATAAGTATATTCAGAACACCAGATGGTGACTTGAACTCTAATCTCTTTAAAATAAGATAAACTTTACAAACTTCCAAATATCTTCAGCCTATGTTACTCCTTCCCATGGCCAACACTTCAATAAGGAGCTTAACACAACTACCAGAAAAAGCCACGTGAACAGCTTCTCAGTTATTTCTCCTATAACCTACAGTTCCTCATTCTGCCATACTATTTCCAGAAAGTGAGCTTACTCTGGCACTCCGGATACCAAGTCTGCCTCTTTCTATCTAATTTCCCCCATGCATAGATGAAAAGTTACTATCACACATAACGATATGTTTCCTTGCTGATC
Source organism: Odontophorus gujanensis (assembly GCA_013399175.1). Lineage (NCBI taxonomy): Eukaryota > Metazoa > Chordata > Aves > Galliformes > Odontophoridae > Odontophorus > Odontophorus gujanensis. Next base: position 437,726 of record VXAB01005053.1, read on the forward strand.
TTCCCTCCCAACACAGCTGGCTTGCTCTCATTTAGTGGAGGGTTGCTTCTTCTTTTAAAGTATCTGTTGAAGGGAAGTGGAAGAGATTAATCTTCCTATTCCACAACTGAAGGAAGCAACAGTTAGCTATGCTACAAGTTCATACGCAGCAATAAAGTTCACAGAAACTGCTGTGCTTTCACTTTAATGGGCAGTTTTCATTCTGGTACTGAAACTGATTCCTGGAGTGGAATGGAAAGTGGAAAAGATACTGAACTTTGCTGGCTAATGAACTCCCCAGCAACTCCGGACAGCAGTCTCAACATAAACAGATCTGTGGTTTTATGAATTGTATTTATTTCCCAGAACTACTGAAAGCTCTATAGTATCTTAACAGCAGTCTCAAATTTCTAAAGCTAAGGTGAAGTAACTGACATGCTGTTCAGCCTGTTGTAACTCTTCAAAGAAATTAAATCTTCAGGAGATGACACATGACAAAGTACCAACTGCTTCAGCGCTTGCTTAGAGGAAGCAAGTTAAAGGTTGTGCATGAAGAATGTCAGTTTAGTAATGCTGGGAACAATGAACTTCCTTGTTTCAACTACTGGATGTTCCTCCTCCTTATTTACCAATATGATCTTTTAGTTTTCCGCACACTTCTTTTCACTGTTGAGCAGAAAGTGGTCAATATCACGCAGTGCTACATATCTGTTAGCCACCCTAAGCAGTACAGCTCCCAAAGGTAAAGGAAGTAACTATTCCTTTCAGATCTGCCAGGCAGAATTTTATGGACACCATCTTCTTCAGAAAACCTGGAAGCTGACAGAAGAAGATGCAGTTTGTCATTATGAATGTCTAAAAACATCACTTGAAGCTCTAAGGTCAGTACTTAGGGCAGTTCCAAAGGTGAGGCCAGACATCCTTTTACAGGTCTTAAAAGGTTTATCTTGGAACAGCCATATTGCTGTTATTTAGATTTCACATTTCAAGTCGTCAATCTACACTGTGCTTAAGGAAGTGGAGGTCAAATACTGTATTAAGAAATTCCAGGACACATAAAGAGTAATTCAAAGCACAAACAAGCTTTGAAGCTGTGTTCATGTTCTTTATCATCATATTCTTGTAACGTACAATGCATGCCAAATTCAGGGAAGTTGAGATCTGAAATCAAGGAGTTCAGATGCAAACACATTTACACGCAGAACTCCAGAAAGAACTGATGCATACCAACAGAACAGCTGTTTCAGAGCTGTTACAATACATCGTCAGCCAAAAAAGGTCTTGGAAACCATGACAGAAAAGGCTCTACCTCTACCTGAAGTCCAAGTGGAAGACATGAGGAGCCAAGTAAGGCACGGATGACTATAGTAACAAAAGATGCAATAAGTTTTCTTACAAAAGGAATGTATATAATCATAATTGAGTATGCAAAGATTATTTTAATAAACAGTTTGCAAAACTTTCAAACTAGGATGACTTTACCGCAGGCTTTGGAGTTTGCTTCACATGACTTGAAAGGTCTTCATTTACATAAAATACCTTGAAGTTTTGAAACACGTTCAGAACCAAAGCTAAAGTAAAATTAAACTACTTACAGAAAAATCACCACTTATTTTTAAGGCTCTGTAATAAGAAGAGGAAGTCAATGTTTTCGCCAATGATTATTTCATTAACTTATTTGCCAAAAATAGAATTTAACCCAAATACTCCAGTAATTCTTGTATTTCTTCCTCTTTCTAAAGAAGTTACCATCATCCATTCTAAGCTTTACTGAAATCAGAAGTAACTTTTGATTACTTTTGGACCACTGTACAAAAGTCTATCACCTACTGGGTGCACACTTGATCAAAGTTGGAGCACCTCACCTTCTTGAAGTATCACTGTAATCAAAACTACAGGTAATTCAGGTTTTGACTCTCTGTTAAAGGATAGACTGTTCCACTCCTGGAGCTCGGATTTAAACTCAATAATCCTTCCTTGAGAGTCAAAATAATAGAGAACAGATCTAAAAATTCCAATGACACCTTGAATCCAAACAGTTATAACACATGTTAATTAAGACAGTTGTAACCAAATGCTTTATAAATTAAATTGCAGCAGGCTTGTAAAAATAGGACTCCCCCAGCCCAAGCTTTTCAGACATGTATTGAAATAACTGGACAACAATCTTTAAACAGGAATAGGGATACAGACCTAAGATCCTGGAGACACTCCAACAGAAGCAGTGATATTTTGCTCAAACTGTTTGCCTTGCTGCTTTAAACAGCAACATGTTGATCATTCTCTGCCCATATCCACTGGGCATTAATAGCACTGAATGGGTACGAAACTCAGAGAGAAGCCTGCAAATTCTCCACGTACAGGCTGCAACTTCCTAAGCTCTGATACTCAGTGCTGAAGTAGCTGTGCCCTGATGCTCTACCCAGTTTTGCTGTTTTTCTAATTCCTAGAACACAAGTCAGAAACCAGCTGAATACAACAAAACATTTTAGCATAAACCTCCAGCGTCAGGTTATGAAAAAACAAGCCACTTTGGACATTGGTCTGTTGATTCATCAGTTCCTTATTTGAACAAGAGTCAGAGCAAGCCTCTGTTGTGGGGCAACCTGTGACAGCATCACAACCTGTAAAACTACACTTATGCATACCAACACTGACAGCAAACAAACCCATAATGCTGGTAACAGACTTCACTGTCAGGTTCTACAAGGATTTCACTACGTTTCTGACAAGTGAGTTGCATCAAATGGTTAAATATTTTTTCCTTGATACAGCTACTATTCAGGTAACATTTCATTTCTTGAGACATCTCACTGACATCCTACAATAATAAAATACGTGTAAATAGATGCAGAAGGTTCATTCTGCAGAGAAATATCTTCCATGGAATAACAGAAGTCTGCAATTTCATCACACGAACCTGTAACATCATTGCCAGGACAGATGGAATCTGTCTTATGAACGTCCTCAATAAAGTATTAATACTTTTCTACTGTCACTTATTTCCAGAGTCTAGCAGGGAAGAACCAGTATGACACTGAGGGGGAATTAATTTAAGCAAAGAAAAAATACTTTGTGTAAGAGAATGTGAAAAATCTAAAAAGTATAGCGATTCTGTATTTAAAGTGCCTTGCAAAAAGTCCATCACAGCTTGAGAAGTAAGCTTCAGATCAAAAGCTGCGCTCTGCAACTGCACTCCAGATACAGTACAATCCTGAAGACGTTTCACGTGAACTACTGACAGCATCTGAAGGTTCAGTTTCTCAAGTCTTTACGCTGCTATTGGTTTGCGTGCAGTTTTAACAATGTAAGTGGTAAGGACTTTCAAGAAGTCCCTATGACACAATGCATTTCTGGGCTTAACATCACAGGCAACCACGTCAGATATATGCAGACATCTGGAGCTGTCCACGTACATCCATCCATAACTGAAAGTTGTGCTTAAGGTGTAGTAGCTGTGCACACGCATACTGAACTGGAGATGTCTATGAACATACAAAGGCAATCCTGAACAAACCTTCACTGTAGGATATGCTTTCAGGGACACCAGCTCCTTACATGCCCATAACCTTATGCAGACAACAGAGCTGCTAGAAGCACAGAGAGGTGGCAGCAATCCATTCATCTTATGAACAGATGATTCCTTTTGTATTACATCATTCAGCTACCCATTAAGGAGCTGGACTGACAGGATCCAGAATACGCATAGCCCAGCCCTCCATAGCAAACGAGTGTTAGAAAAGATTAAGGCTCAAAGAAAATGGTGATTCATCAGGGCGTCAAAACAGCATTTCCCCAATTCTGTGCAATGTTCTAGGCTAAATAGCTGGCCGTGTACTGGTAACTCCGTCAGACTTCCAATTTTGGAGTTAATTGCTGTTCCTGAAACACATAGCCAGACACAAAATACCTGCAGCAGCACACATCACAGAACGCTGTCATGGCTATCCTAATAGCAAAATTACGCCGTATTACAGTCACACCTAATTTAAGTACCTCTGTTCTCTACAGCTATTACTCTGTGGCACCTGCTTCCTAATGGGGGGAAGCCACTCTCCCCTTGGAAAGGGCATACAGCAGCAACACAGAGAGCAAACAAGCGAGAAAGAACAAAGAAAAGGACATCATTTATTCTTGGCTCCATCACTTCACAAGAATTTAAGATACATGAGCCATGAACAAACCAACAGAACAATTCTCTCTTACAGTTCTTTGAAAGTTATCTGAATGTAAATGAATGGGTGGTACAAAACAATCAACTTCTGGTGTCCTGTTTCTACAAAGTTCTTCAAAATTACTGTTCTAAGATCATTTGTATTGTCATACAGAACCAGTGTATCCTTAGAAATACATGTTGTAACAGAAATGGGTCTTCAATTATCCAGTTTGCACAGCATCAAATTACTTTTATTGACAGCTGAAATACCACCATCGCTAGTTTCACATTCAGATAAAGTGCTTCAGAAGCTCTGTATTTCCAGGTTTTACTGTTATGACTTACTGGCTTGCCTCAAATTTAGCACAAGAAAACTAAATGCTGTGGAGAATGCTTTGGAGAAGTTAGCCTTCACATTTCCAAGAGGTTGTTCTTTTTTGAAAGAGCATATTGTGTTTGCCTTTTCTTTCTCAAGAATATCACATGAAAGAAGTATTATTTAAAAAATGAAGTTCTCTGTCACCTTCCTCTCACTAATTTGATGACTGTGCTCACCTTGTGAGAAGCCATCCAGATGGACAGTTCTTGTTTTATATGAACTAGTGTTTAAATCAGATATATTTCATAAAACATACTAGATTCAGCACATATATGCTTTGCTTAGGGAACACAATTGCTTAAATCCCTTTCCTGGGCCTTTTACTACAATAGCAGCTTTTACTCATCTTCTACACAACTCTCCACATATTTCCTCTTACAAAACTGCAGGGGGAGGGGTTAATTTTCTTCCTTACAACGTTCAATTTTGTAACATCCTTCCTTTCCACTCGCACCTGAGCTCTCATTCTGAATGCAAACTACAAGAGTATTAAACTGACATGAGCCTTAAAACACTAACAGTTACATGCAAGAATAAATGCAGTCGTTTCTAAGAGTTGCACAGATTTGTTATCTAACGAGGGCACAAGGAAATCCTTAAAGACACAAAACATTATATAGACCACATTTTTTAAAAGAATTAGTATCTTACATCATGAAACAGTTCCTCATATGCACATGTACACACATGCAAAAACAAAGCTTGCTACTCCCCAGGTTTGAAACTGCACTTCCTTGCTTTCATCATACAGCCTCTTCTGCCCTTCCCTGTGCACCAGGGACAGCCTTCTTGCCACTGCACTTCTTAGCTACCTTTACAGCCACCTCTGTCTTCTTCCGGAGATCTCCAAGGATGCTCTTCAAGATCTTCTTCAAGACTGTGGCACTTATAAACCCACTCCTTCCAACACAAACAAAAAAACATGAATCAAATGCTCCATGCGCTCATTTGTATCGTTCAGCTGTTACCTTTACAAGAGTGCACAAGTCTGATAAACATATATTCAGGAATCACAGAATTAAATATTGTTAGCACTGAAGGGCCAGAAAGCAACCTGGTTTAAAAAAAAATACATAAATTACTGAAAGTTCTACATCCTATTACTTTGTTCTTTCTAACGCCTTTATTACTACCTGTCACTTCACATTTGTCACGCACTAAAGCGAGAAATGTCTCTTCTGCATCTATAAGGTGCATTTTGGTAGGCAACACACTAAATATTTAAGGAAGTTCATACTGCTGTGCTAATTAAGCCTACTACTAATCTAGAAGAAAATCACTGCCAGATATGAGACTTAAGAAATGCAACGCCAGATCTCCACACCACACGTAGATTACACAAAGGTAAGCTGTTATTTATTTTGCACTTCAATAAAATAAACAAAGTAGTTAATACCACTTGAAGCTAAACATCAAAGCTGGAGATTGCCTATATCACTTACAGCATATCTCAAAAGAAATTAAAAAAATCACAATCCCAAAGTCCCCACACCTTCCATCTTGCTCTGCACTGAACTAATCAGAGTTCCAGCCACGTATCTAAACATACATATTACATACAAATCACTCATGCCTTTCTATGTGTGTATTTGTATTAGCAAGCCACAAAAAGTAACCAACACAGAACATGCTCGGGCTGATCTCAAGAGAAGTGTAAACACACAAAATAAAAAGAATTACAGGAGAAAAATAAATCTACTCCAGAACATTATTTACAAATAAGGACCCAATTTTATACCAGGAGAATTTGCAATCACGTCTCTAGGAATACTCAAGAGGTCAAATGTTTCCTAAAAACCCATTCATACAAACCTTATATTTCAGTGGTAACAAGGAATATTACTTTTTCTCCAGATATGAGACCAGTTAAACATAACGTTGATTTTGGCTATTTATATAAACAGCATACCCATAAAAATGGCAACACACCTAGCAAAACAGAACTTCCTATATACATTACATATAAAAATGCACTGTTATTTTTGTATCTACTTTATTAGACCATACCCCAGTTTTCTTTCTGCCTTTCCCTGCCCACAACAGATAAAATCCAATAGAAAATATCAATGTCGTTTTAACTGCCAGAGTGAATAAGCTGATTAGTTCCATATCTTAAGAATTAACTAGAAGAACAGCTTCCAAGTCAGCAAGAAAGAAGTGAAAGTTCAACTGATAAAAAGTTCCAGATCCAAATCAAAATCCCAGAGTTGTGAAATCCTAACAAGCTAGGAAAAAGCACAAAACACACTTTGACCTTTCAAAAATCATCCAATCCTTTCAAACCAGATAAGATTTACATAAAAATTAAACCACCTGAAAGGTTAATGCTTTGCAATAATGGTCCCGAGGCACTACTGTAACAACTTTGTTGAAGATTCAGATGTGGTCACCAAAACCAGGCCAGAGCCAGACACGAGGCTGGAAACCAGAACTGCCACCGTTTTACCCCAACTGTGAGTCAAGTTTAAATAGTGGTTTGGAAACCAACTCTTTCTGTGGCCATAGGCAAGCCTAAACCACTTCGCCTCAATTCCATTACCTGCAGAATATAAATAATTATACTTATCTGCCACGGAGAAATCTCATACAGCATTGTCTGGCAAGCGTGCATCTGTTTAAACCGTGGGCAAAGCTACGTAGAATTTCGAGCATCTGCACAAACTGAAACTGAGAGTGCAAACAACTCGGCGGCAGCAGCCGGCGAAGGCTGAAGAACAGAATCCCAGGGGAAAAAAAACCGCTCCGTGCGGCGGCTCCTTCTGCGCCGTGTAAGCTGCAGGCCCTCTGCACGGCCCCTTCACCTCTCCGGGGCGCAGCTCCCAGCCCAGCTCGTGCGTACAGCGCGGGGCCGGCACCGCCCGTGCCCGCCTCGCTCCGGCCGCACTCCTCGGCAAAGGGTCACGGCCGCGTCGCGGTGCCTTCGGCCTGCCCTCCCGCGGCTCCCCGTCGGGATCACAGCAGCGCTCCCCCGGCTGCCGCTCCGTTGCCGAGGAGGCCGGGCCCGGCGCCTCGCCCTGTCCCGCCGCCAGCCAGGCCCCGAGCTAGCTCCCTCCTCTCCCTTCTCCTCCTCCTCCTCCCGCTCNAAACGTCTCCGAGCCGAGACTCAACCACCCGCTCGCATGAGAGACCCGCTTCCGGCACCCGGCGGAAGTCCCTCCTCCGCCGGCGGAAAGGATTGGCCGGCGGCCCCGGGCGGAACGGCGCGCTCGGCCGGCACCAGCGCCACCGGATTGGCGGAGGGGCGGCCCGCGCGCGGCACGTGACGCGTCTGACGTCACCCGCTCTGAACGAGCGCGCGGAGGCGGCCCGGAGCCGCCCGCCAGAGGAAGTTTGGCTCCCCGCGGGCGCCGGAGCCGCGGGTGGGGCCGATGGGACGCGGGAGATTCCGCCTCGATTCGCCCTTACCCGGTGCCCACCCGGCCCGGGCAGCGCGGAGGCTGCGGGTCTGGGAGCGGCCGTGTGTTGTAGGGCTGACCTGTGCCTGTCCCCGCTTTCGCTGACGCGACGGTAACGCGAGCGCCCGGCCGCCTGCCCTTCTGTCGGAGCGCCGTGGCCCCTAACACGGCCGCTGCCGTGGGCAGAAGCGCTGCAGGTGTGACTTCCAAAGCAGGCGGTAAACTCACGTGGAAGGATTTGAGGAGCAGTCTGAAGGCAGCGTGTCTCCAGCTCTGTANCCCGAGCTGCCTCCCTCCTCTCCCTTCTCCCCCCCCTCCTCCCGCTCCCCCGGGAGCCGCCTCGGGTGGGAAGATGGCGGCTCCGGCCGCCTCCCCGGGGCGCGAGGAGCGGCCCGGGAGGGGCCCGCGGTCCCCAGCTCCGCCATTCCCCTTCCGCCGCCGCCGGGCCCCGCGGCCCCTGGCGCTCACCTGTCACAGCCGCCGCTGCCCTCGGGNCTGACGTCACCCGCTCTGAACGAGCGCGCGGAGGCGGCCCGGAGCCGCCCGCCAGAGGAAGTTTGGCTCCTCGCGGGCGCCGGAGCCGCGGGTGGGGCCGATGGGACGCGGGAGATTCCGCCTCGATTCGCCCTTACCCGGTGCCCACCCGGCCCGGGCAGCGCGGAGGCTGCGGGTCTGGGAGCGGCCGTGTGTTGTAGGGCTGACCTGTGCCTGTCCCCGCTTTCGCTGACGCGACGGTAACGCGAGCGCCCGGCCGCCTGCCCTTCTGTCGGAGCGCCGTGGCCCCTAACACGGCCGCTGCCGTGGGCAGAAGCGCTGCAGGTGTGACTTCCAAAGCAGGCGGTAAACTCACGTGGAAGGATTTGAGGAGCAGTCTGAAGGCAGCGTGTCTCCAGCTCTGTAAAGCGGAGGAGAATTGCAGGAGATTCAGACGCTTCTGTTTGACCTAAGAACAAGCAAGCCTTATCAAACAGTTTATTTAGAACGGATCACAATGGGTTTTTAAGCACAGCTAATTAGGAGAATGGAAAATGAGGTTTCTTCTCCCTCCCAATTTTTGGACTTGTAAAATTGCTGGAAAGAATCATGTTCTGTCGCTGCTCGCAGTCCTCAGCTTCCTGCCTACCTCACAGCTCAGCTTGGGCTATTAGTATCACTGCTGCCTATCTGCTCATCTCATGGATGGATCCAGATAGAAAGTCCCATAGAAACAATACTGCAGTTAACTTAGGAGATCACTCCTTGTGTCCCAGAATCGCGGGGATGTTTTCAAGACTGCTGTATCTTGCCAAAGCCCTATCGAGTAGAGGCAGTAAAGCACACTGTGGTGCCTGAAAGGAGATCAGATCTTAACAGAGGTGAGGTTTTACTATTTGTCCCAAGGAAGTGTATCTGAACGTTCATTGTAGGGCAAACAACTGCTTCTGCTAGCTTGGGTGTTGTTTTCCTTACTAAGTTATTTCAGTTTTCCACAATTCTGATGAGGAAGAAACCCTGAATAAAGACATGGCTAGGATAGAGACTGGTGAGGAAAAGGAGTAAAACTCAATTTTGAGGATAGGTTTCTGGTAGGAAAGATAAGCCAGGAAGTGCAGGACCCATGGCTGATACATTAGATGGTCGCAATTAAGCTGCTCTATGAAGTACTGATTACTTAGAAGTCTAAAGCAGTGAAACAATTGCTGTTCCAAATTCTTTTTTATTTTGTAAGGAAATTCAATTTAATTCCTGTTTTCTAAATTCAGGTTATTTTTCAGCATATTACAGTTCTTGTCAGAGAAGAAAAAGTTAAATTTTAGATTTTCAACTGTGTTGAGCTCCAATATACCCTTACTCTAAAGAGTCCTCCAGATTCCAGATACTTACTACTTTAGGCGTACAGACATACTGACTCCTTCTTACACAGTCAAATTGTGATAGGACATGGGGGAATGGCTTTAAACTAAGAGAGGAGATTTAGATTAGGCATTAGGAAGAAATTCTTTACTCAGAGGGCAGTGAGGTGCTCACACAGGCTGCCAGAAGTGCAGTGGATGTCCCATCCCTGCAAGTGCTCAGGATGAGGCCCTGGACAGCCTGAGCTGGTGGTTGGTAACCCTGCCCATGGCAGAGAGTTTGGAACTAGGTGATCCTTAAGGTCCTTTCCAACCTAAGACATTCTACAATTCTTGTCTCTCCCAGGCCTTACCCCCATGCAATACATAAAATGGGCAGAAAAACAAACATATCAGACAACTGAGGAGACTGTACTGCATCATTCCTACTGCTAACTCAAGGTTCTGACTGCAAAACTCATCTTCCTTTCTGAAACTGGAGCAACAGCCGATGGAGGAGTGAAGGAGAGAGAGGTGCAGTGCCTGATTCCTGTAAAACACCAACACTTAGAAGCATGTGGATGGGTAGACTTCATTGTGGGTAGGAGATTTCTTTAGTGGGTAGTTTGTTCTTTTTGGTTGTTTTTGTAGGTTGTTGTTTTTTTCCTCAAAGCAGATGAGTTGTGTTATTAAAGAATAAAAACACACAAGATTATTTTTTTAAAAAGCTCACTGTTACAAAAGTAGCATTATATGTTGTTTGCCATACTGATATATAGGCATTGGGTTTATGATTTTTATTTCTTTATTGATAAGTTTTGTTGTAGTTGAATAACAGTCAAAGTAGTGCACTTTTTCTTAAGTAATAAATTTTCTACTTGTTGAAGTAACTTCTAATTCTCTTTGGGAGGGACGTAGAACTTCATGACTGAATGTTTCCATTTTTTAATGGCAGATTGCTGAGATCAAAGAGATCTGACATTTTTTCTCTTGTATGCTAGTAGCTGTGGAACATGTGCACAGGTATGAATAAAGTGTTACAAATAACACTGTATGCTGTGCAGCTGCAGAAACCAGTCCTGTTTCTCCTACAGCACCAGCTTAGCAGTCTGGGAGAAGAATGCATCTCTACAGGAATAGTGTGCTCTGACATTGTTAGTCCACAAAAGTAAAACAAGAGTAGGCTAACTAGATGTTTCTTTCTTGATCTATGGTCAAACAGATGTAGAAGAGACTGTGTAAATTACTTATATATTCACTGATTACATACTGTTAAAATGATATTTGACAAGACTTTTAAAAATTAATATTGCTTGTTCAAAAGAATGAGCTATTTGGTATAGGTAAGAAGATAACTCCTTATGAAGAGGAATGAAATAGGACGAGATCTCTGTTTTGTGTGAAGGTTGCTGCTTTAGACCTTTTCTCTTTTCTCTCTCTCTCTCTCTCTCTCTTTAGTAACCTCGGATTTACTCCTTTGAACTATACTCTAGTACTTGCATTCTCAAATGATTTTATACTGCAAATCAATGTAATAAGGCTCCATGATATTTAAGAACTGCTGACCTGGAACACTCACCTAAACCTGCAAAGCATGAAGTGCTTTGGAGTTTGTGAGATCTTATAAACCAAAGAAAAATATTTTATAGTTCCCGAGGCTATTACGCAGCTTTGCAGGGAGAGAGATCTTTTCAAACGTACTGTACTAAATGACTGCAAGCAATGGGCTATCTCTGTCAGAAAACTAAAATTTCAATAGAATGCAGTAATTATTCTGCATGGCATTTAGTTTATTTGTAGTATTTTAAATATACATGTCTATACACATGTATATTTATATATTATATATATTATATATTATTTATATACATTTCTATGTTGGTACCTTTCATAGGTCACAAATAATTGACTGTAGAAGACAGTCCCTGCTTCAAGTAGACTGCCATCTAAACAGACAAAGCAGGCATAGGTGACGAGAAGCTAAATATTTCTTCCAATGGGAGGAGAAGGTAAGACAGATTGAGTGACCTACCCAGAAATGATGTAAACTATCTACGAGTCATGGCACTACACAGAACCCTATAGTTTAGTGAAACGTTCAGGCTTCCTTTACAGCTTACTGAATAGTCATTACTGGGTAAATTGATAAAAATCCATTACTATTTACATAGATCTGTGATTCCCTATTGCTTACACATCTCTAACCATAGGAATTCAACTTGGCTGCAGTGATAGTCCAGTGCACAGATAGCAGCACCAAGCTGTGTGATTTTCTCGTGATTGCCAACATGAACATGTGCACTTTCTGACTTTCTTGGATCAGCTGCTATGTTTGGCAACAAACCTTGTGAAATGGTGCTGTAGAACTAGTTAAGACGAACCATACTTAACAGATTTTTTTCCCTTTTGACATGTTAGTTTTTGTTTTTTTTAACACGCAGAGACAACATTAAAATAAGGTTGTGGTGTAGGTACCATCCATTGTTAAACAGTGGTTTTCATTAATGCATTATAAAGAAGTCTAAGCTGTAGATGATAATGATACATATTAAAACCACTGTTAACAGCAGTTGATTACAAATTTTCAAGAGATGATTTAACAATAATAATTATTGTTAATTGGACATAATTACAAGTCTGAATATTACCATCCTATTTCATGGATTTTACACTACCACCAACCCAACTAATATGCAGACCTTATTCTATCTATATGTATCAGGTCTGCAGCAGAGCCAGGACTTGAAACCAAATCTCTCATGTTCCATGTCTGAGCAGATCGTACTGATTTCCATTTAGTTATTGTCCATCTGGGAGAGTATTTGGTTCTTCAGCTGTTTAACTCATTTTTAAAAGATAATTATACTTTAATGGGGAATCATGTCATTTGTATAGATTTTGTGGTTGAGTAAGTATTTTTTGAAATGCTCTGGACATCGACTCAGATTTTAATAGAAATAAGCACGTTGGCTATTTTCTTCTTTGTACTTTGTTTTATTATTTTATCACTATTGCTTCTGAGCATTACACAGCATACTTTAAATACTGCAACTGCTGTGTGAGGTGTGTACTCACACATTTATACAGATTTATCCCCAGTCAACAGGTGGCAAACTGAGGCCTGGACATGTTTCGGCACAACCTTGTAACTGACCCTGTGCAAAAGTTGTATCTGTTCTGAAAAATGATTGTAATTTTGTGTTTCTGTCCTCTAAACTTTTGCTAAGACTCAGTGAGGACCTCGTATGCATACATTTTTAGTTCTCAAATTTTCCTTTTCAGACATTAGGATCTTGAATCATATATCCTGCTCTTGATTTCATAAATATCAGAACAACTTTTTCATTGTTTTTTGTTTGTTTGTTCGTTTTTGGTTTTGCTTTTGGAGCAGTTTTATTTCTCCCCTTCTCAGTTATGTTGGAGATCTATGGAGAAAATTGCATGAAAATATTCAGCCCACTGGATGAATGTTTTGCAAAGCTATGAGTATCACGTTTCTTGTAATATGAGGCAAACTCTATAAAGCTTATTAGTGAGCGAGGATGAAACGTTGAAAATTGATAATTTAAATATGAGCACTTGAAAAATAAGCAAATGCTTTCTATAGAAGCGTATTTGTGGGTCCTTTTTTTCCAGCTGTTAAAAAAACAAAATGTACTCCTGAACTGAAATTAACATTGTGTTTAGCCATTAATCCATTTAGCATCAGACAGACTTTTTAATATGACCCACCCAGCATAGCAGAGTATTTGAATATGTAGAAAAAGACCATACCTCGAACTCAGGAGATGTATCTTCTTTTTTTTTTTTAATAAAATGCTAATTATAAAAAATACGGTTATAAAGCAGCAGTTTTCCACAGATCTCTCACTAGTTATATCATTAAATATTATGGTGTGTGTTATTAGCATAAAGCATAATTCAAGACACAGAGCTCTCCTAAAATTTTCAATTTACATTGAGAGATGTGGCTTTCTGCTTTAACTCAGCATCAAATCCCCCCTCTGTGACACAGAAGAACACAAGAGGTTCTTAAAAAGCAATTCATCAGAATTGTATCTGTTCAATTATAGCAATAATGAGGATCCTTTAGTTCTTATCTGTAGGCATATATTCCTCAGTGGATAAAGAAGCACATCTGAAAAGTGGTAAAATTCAGTAATGAAGCGTTAACAGATTCTGTGCTCACCTCACTTGAACGTTCGTTTGAACTTGGAATTGTAGTGCTAATTGGTTATAAAGGTACTCCGTTCTCTTTGCCAAAGTGTAAATGACTGTACAGTGTTGAAGGACAAGGAAATTAGAGTCCTCACCTTGTCACTTGCAGAAACTGATGTTTCAGGTGATCATTGTGTAGTTAAATCTCTGCTGGGTGTACAGTCCTAATGTGCCGGAATTACACACAAGTGCCTGAATTACTACAGAGCAAAAGGAGAATTTGTTCACATCAAACCAGGCTGTGGATGGACTGTGAAGTTGGGCCCACAGGATTTTTGTTGGAAAGGCTGGACTTCAGTATTTCTAAGGGGTCTTATTTGCAGCTTGATGACATCCTACAGCATGGTCAAGTAAAATAGCAGAGGGTCGAGACTCAAATTATCAAGTGTGCTGACTGAGGAGAAGACATAGGCAGTCCTTCGCTCTTCAGAGCGAGTACTTCTCGTGTAACCTGCATGGTCTGAGTGATTTTGCTTCAACTGGCCAGCTCCAGACTCTCCTTCCCCATCTAATACATACAACAGCAGGATGCTGAGTGTAAATTTACCCTCGCACCTCAGAAGAAGACTCTTGCAAACTCCTTCACTCATGTACTGTACACGAGAAGGGTTATCTATAAAGTGGCTGAAACCTTCAGGTTTAAAATAGAGAGCACTTGATGAGGTCTGTAGTAAATGTACAGGAAATTCAGATGCAGCTATGAAACAGTGAATATTATTACCAGTTAAAAAATGTACTGGAAATACTGTGGGTTAGTTGTGGGTTCTGAGAGATGCTTTAATGCTAGATAGTGCTTTTTATCCAGAGATGCTGAGGTCACAGTGAGTTGCAGTATCTCTTTGACACTACCACTCAGGCAGCAAAGGAGCATATCCACAGCATCCTTTCTGTGCTAGTGATTCCCAGCTGCTGCCATAGTCCTTTGAGACCACTGGCTGCTGATGTGGTTGGGAAGGGACTGCTTCAACCACATCAGGAGCAGTGGAACTGCAAAAACTGGGTCAAGGCAACTGTTCTATGCCCTTCAGATGCAAAAAACTGCTCAATCTGACTAAGGAGATTGTATCTCCCTTTGTTGAATCATAGAATGACTTTTTCAAAGTACTGGACGTACAACACCTGACAATTCATTTCAGCATCCCCTAAGTTGACAGTTTCTGGTCTTGCAGTTCTTTTCACAGCTTCAAGAACTGATCTACCCTAGAGCTTACAATTAAACAGCTCCAATAAAGGGGTTGTTTCGGGAGATTTACACCTCATGGCTTGATTATGAGGGTACGTATTTCTTTGTGATATTTTTGCTGGAAGAGGTGATAGGGAGAATAGCACCAAAGGTGGCAGGAAAACCCCAGATGTATTCATCAGTCAGGATGGGAGGTTTTTTTTCGTTTCTTTTCACTTTTCCTTTTGAATTACAGGCTTACTGCTCCTGAAGCTGCAGAGCTCAAGGTGATTATTACACAAGTCAAAAAAATGTCATTCTTCACATACTGAAATGTCTAAAAGCTGATTCTGTTGTAGATCACCTATACTCTGGTGTATAAAAAAAACGGCAGCTTGTGAATCATAAATATGAGTCACATCAAAGTGGGGTATGCAATCAGTGGGAATCTGTAACATCAAGTCACAAATATCTACTGATCTTAAAATCATAGAATGGCCTGGGTTGAAAAGAACCTTAAAGATCATCTAGTTTCAACCCCCTCCTGTGGGCAGGGTCACCAACCACTAGACCAGGCTGCCCAGAGCCACATCCAGCCTTCGTGATCATGCTTGGATAGTGTTAATTAATTAAATTAAGTGATTGCGGTGTGAGTTGCACCTTCAGTTGCATAAGTATTACAAATCATGTTGTCCAGAGATTTCCACTAGCCCCTGCCTGCTCTCTGATAAGCCCAGCCCATGTTCCCTGCTGTTCTAAGGAGAGAGGCAATATATCAGGGCTGGTGGTTTCTTAGCTCCCTTACCCATACTGCCTGTGTAGTGTGTAGGGTGCAGAACTGCTAACTGTGCCTGTAAATGCTTCTAAATTGCCATACACTGGAGTTGCTTAGGATTTATCTATGTTAAAGAAATCTCTGCTGCCCTGTCTTCGGATATTTTATGCCCATAATTTACAGATACACTATAACATATGAATTCTGTTGAGTTCTCGGGCATGTTCTATCTGGACAGTCACGTCTGATTGTTCTTTGCACCTCTTCCACCTCAGTCAGAGAGCCCGGCTGCTGAGGGCAGTAGAGGAATCACTTCATGCGCTGAGTGCTAGTTGTCAGGATGATCTGTTCATACAGCTTCGTGGCTGCTTTTCCCTATTACAGAGCCCTTTTCCATAAGATGGGGATTCACTCCTGGTTTTCTGCCAGAATGAAGATTCCAGTTATTTTCAAGAGATTTCCCATACCCTTTATTTTCTAACACTCGGATGCAGCAGGATCTTGTGTGAGAAGCCACTGTGCTTTCTTCTCAGTTTAATCTGCAGCTAGCAGTCTTGGCATCTCCAGCTTATTTCTAACTGGAAGGCCTTGATCCTCAGGAGATTCTTCACAGAAAGCATTTTCCTCTTCAAATTGCTCTTCCTCATAAAAAATTCTGACTGAAACGTTCCCTCAGCTCCAGCAGAGCCTTCTGCTTGGACTGCTGCTTGCTTCTAAACTTGTGAAGAAGGGCCTTGCTGAAGTGTCCATCTCTAAGGAGGCAGGAGGTTATGGTTCATTCTTCCTGACTTTCTTGGGCTCCTCTGACTTAGCTGAGGTGCTGGCACCACACCTTCAATCCTCTTCCAGACTGGGACGATGACACTTCATTGTAGCTGGTGTATTTGAAAACCTATGTCTTTCTTCCAGCCTAGCAATCTGCTTATAAAAGAACGAGTTTCTCCGATTTTCAGCGTGTTGCATCAAGATAAATGAAAACATAAGTAAAATGAATCAGAAGAGATGCACTGAGATACAAGTGCACCTATCTTGGTGTACCTGGCCACCCCAAAGTGGCTCGTATGTGCCAGACTTTGGGACTGGTGCTACCTGTAAAAGGAGCAGGGGAAACCCCTGCAGATGGCGATGGCTGCAGATGTCTCCTTGCCATCTACTGACACAGCTGTTACACATCTAAACTGAGTGCAATTCTGTGTGGGAATTCTTCTGCACCTCGAGACACACATAAAAACAATATTGTTCACTCAGGTTTTTTGCGATCTTAATTCTAACTTCCCCATCAGTGTAAAGGAGGTAATAGAAATCTGATTTAAAAACAAAGCGAAACTGGTTTGTGCCACAGGAGGCATAAATAGCAAACTCCAGCCGGCCGTGTACTTAACTAAATCCAACATGGAAAATTTGGTGTGCCAGAGAAATAAGATTTTTCTTCACACATGGTTGCACAGCTGCTATTGTTATGGATGTGGTCAGCCACTGCTGACTTTGAATGCAAACTTACTATTAATCATCCTTTTACCATTACGATAGAAAGACAGTAAAATCTTTGCAGAAGCCGATTCCTGGTAGCAAAAAAAGATGATTCCAGGTGAGACACAAATGGTGCAAGACTTGTCTATCTAGGAGATGCCTGCTTCACAACCAGCTCTCTGGCATAGAAGGGCAGTATTTCACTCTAACCTTCTTTGCCTCTCCCATGTTTAGAAAAAGAGGAGAGCTCTGATAGTAGCAGTGTACATGTGAGCCCTGATTTTCAATACACAGTGATTTTTAAAAGAAGCTTGATACTGCCTTAAACCATGTTGGTATCTTTTGCTTTCCAGCTCCTCTTTTCCTGTGTTGGCACAATAGTAGCACATTTTTATGTCTGCTATGGGTAGTATTTGTAGCCATATGTTTCTGATTTTTCACCAAATTGAGTAATATGTGAGGGATCTCCCACAGAGAGAACACAAATTATCTTTTTAAATGAACTGTGAAAGTGGTCTTGTCTCTAAGGAAGCAGGCTACCTGGCAGGCAGAGGTGAGCTGGAGTTCAGTGGTGTGGAGCAGGTTGGACATTGGTGGGCGATGTTCAAGGATGGCACAGCAGGGCTGGTAGTCCCAGGAAACCCAGAGAAGGCTTTGCTGAGAGGCCAGCAGGAGAACTGCATGCTGAGACAGGGCCCAGCCTGGAGGCTGGATCACAAACAAACTCAGGGGAAATAGGGGAAAATGGATGAATGGGTCCTGCATTGCTTCATAGACCACTGGGGAGAGAAAGGCCCTGTATGTCCCTGCTGATAATTCGGGCCCGTGCTTGTGGGCGACAGATGTGCACCAATGGCCTGTAAGCAGATGGGAGTTATGAACATGAAAAATTCTTAAATAGGATTAAATGGAAAACTGCAATTATTATTTAAGGTGTAGTCTTTCTACTGAGAAATATAAATCACATTGAGAACCAGGAAGGGGAAAGCAACAATGGAGAGATGCATGCAGTTGATTTGTTTTGCTTTGTTTTAATTGAAAAGCATATTATTTTAAAAAATAACCAAAGCATGGGGCTAAAAAAGTATTTTGCTTCTCCTGAATTTGTGACTAGTACTGTTATGTCTCTTGTCCATCAACTTCCTCTCTTCTTTCAAACTCCTGGCATCTTGTTTTTTAATTAAATAGTAAGCTCTTCAGGGCAGAAGCTATATTCAGATATGGAGCAGTAAACACCCAGCAGCAACAAATACTTACCCTGATTGGCACCACTGAGCAATATAAACACCATGTAAATAATGAGAAAGCCTGAGAGGTACTGAGTCCTGGGTAAACACTGTTCCTTTCCAGCAGCTTATGTTATAGTTAAATTAATTCTAACAGTATAGAAAACCCTGTTGGTGCATCGGCTAAAGGCAGCGTGAGTACTCCTTAAAGCTATGGAAACTTGTGAAGAGCTGAGAGAGCCCCATGAAGTCTTCAGGGTGTGAAGATGCTCTGGGGAGAGGTTGGATGGGAACTTGAAGCCAGAATTTCCCACTCTTTGGGAAGGAAAAAAACTGAGTTGTCTTCTTACATGACATTCAGGATGGCATTTAGCTCATAGATTCAATGTCTGTGCAAGAGATATATCCCAGCTCCCACTATAGTTAGTGAAACCTAGAGAGCTATCCAGCTGACTGGTATTCAGTTACCCACGTATATTTCTCTAATGACATTTGCAATGCCCACGTATATTTTGCAAAGCCACGATACACCATAACTTCTGGCTGCCCCTTCAAAAGGAGAAAGGTCATATTTAATGTTGGCAATTCCACATAAACGTTTTGGATACCACAGGCAAAGCTGGCATGAGACATCTAAGTTTAGCCAACTGGGTTGTGTCCTTAGAGGTCTGTTCTGAGGAGGTGGGAAGATCTCTGTATTACCCTGACTAATGAAAGCTTGGACATCCAGCTCACATGTAGATATCTACCAGATGTTTTAATTAATCTGCAAGGTAAACCCTAGTATCCTTTAAGGTGTGCCCTAAGATAGGACTTATCTTAGTGTCCTTCAGGATAATACTTAAAAAATAATTAATGCTAATATTGTACAAGAGTTTTAACCTCCATTTTAAAATCAGAAGTCTTAAGATAAGCTGAAGTTGTATATGAGAACATAGACTTCAGATCTGCTCTAAGTGTTCCCCCTCTGGACAGAACAAAGCTCACGCATGTACAGGGACACCTGAGCTGGCTGAAGACCAGGAACACTGCTCATGGTAGTGTGATATCAGCCAGAATAACCAGCATAGAATCAGCTCACATGGAGACCCACTGCCCTTGCAGTGTGCACTGACTTGTGCAAAAAAATACATATTCTCAGATGTTACTGAAATTGCATTATACATCTCAAAATCTTTTTTTACCTTTCCTTCTCCTTAATTTTCCTTTTTTTTTTTCCTTCAGAAAATATTGCCTTCTGATTATGTGAACTTATTGCAGCATCAGCTATCTTTTGTTTATGTATTTATACAACACAAACACAAGGAGCACCTAGTCACTGGCAAGGACACTGTAGCAAAACAAATTAAAAATAGAGTTAGAAAACCAAAGCGCAAAGAGGAGTTATACATCAAAGATGACACAGACCCACTGAAACAAGGCTGAAGTTTCCTGTGTTTTGATTCAGCTCTTCAACTATAGGAATGCTCCCATTCATTTTCATGAATTATGTTAAAATGTTGGCATTTGGGTAATGCCCATAAGTTGGTGTCCTTGATCACAAGGAATTATAGCATAAGGTCAAACAAAGGAAATTAGAGGGGTATTTAACACCACAGCTGTGCTACCTGGTGTAGGAGCAGGGTAGATAGATAGACTGACTGTCTCTGTATTCCCAGATGTTCTCAAAGTGAGCAGAAACTGAACACCACTAAGAGTTTTTATCTGAAAGTCAGTACCAGTATGTTTTTTCACCTCCTATAAACAAAGAAAAAGAAGGGTTTGTTCTGCTTCACTGGAGCAAAAAAAATAACACAATAGACTTCCATTCAGGCACACAAATAGCAACTGTCCTGTGACTTCTCTATTTAAATGGGTATCCATGGTGAGATCTGCACTGCTTTCGTTAGATGGCTGTGGAACTGTGCTGTGGTTTACACTGCAGACAGGAAGGAAAAGAGGACTTAAAAATTCCCCTCACAATGAATGAATGGATGAATGAATAAAAGCAGTAAGATACCAAATCTGTGTTACAACACACTGCAAAAAAAATGATGCCTGTGCTGTCCATCACTGCGCTGCTATCCATCCGCTCTGCTTCTCCAGGCCTGTTCAGATGAAATGCCAATCCGTATTTGGAGGCAGAACACTGACTAACAGATGATACATAAGTAGATGTGAAAACTGCAACCTTACAGGACTTCCTTCCTAGGCTGCTTGCTTTCTTCTCTCTGTTTACACATGGGGTTAGCAGTTTGCCCTGTGCTACATGTAGGCTGGCTCAGAGTGCTCAGGGTGAGCTGGCACTGTGGGTGCTCGCTGCTGCAGGGGGCTGATAAAAACAGGCTGGAGTAAGACTGTCAGACTTCCTGAACTGCCTGTTTTCTGGGGAGAAGAGTAGACATGCTGAAAATTTAGGATACTATTGGTTATATCGTCAAGGTTGTTTATATCCAGAATCAGTGAAATAAAATTGAAAATCCACTGAAGAAGTCTGAAGTAATGAATGATGGCTGTCTGGTGTTGGAATAATGGTGCAACTTGTTCTCAACAAAGATTAGCTGTTCTGCCAAATACAGGTTCTAAAAAATTGTGTGTGGAACCCCAAAATAGGCCGTGATTGGCTCAAGAGTGAAATATGAGGATATTACCTTCAAGTTGTTATTTATATTTTGCATTAAAATACCGAGCTTCACACTTCTGAGATTTTATCTGTACATATATCAGCTAGTAAAAATTTAAAACGTCATATTCTGGTAGTAAGTAGAATGTAAATCTCCTTTCATAGATCCTAACATTCACCATAAAATTATTAGCATTGCCACTGCTGGACGCAAGGTGGAAGATACTGATCCACCAGTGAAAATGCATTGAACTTTGATTTCACTGGAACAAATAGATAAGCTGCTCCTGACTTGAAGTGAGAACCAGCTCAGCCAAGGAGGTAAGACATGAAAATATTTAAAAAAATAAGGATTCTGTCTTTGCTGCCATCAAGGTATACTCCCCAAAATGTTGTGTACATATGTACATATATTTATATCTTATGCCATTCATCATAATAATCTGCTTGCACATGAAGAGTGAAAGCAGTCTGATGAGTAAGCACCCTTCTTTTTCAATCCAGTTGAGGAGCTAGGTGCTAAGCACAGCTGTTAATGGTACAGCAGCTATTGAAATGTGAAAGCACAGTTAAAAAAGAGTGAAGTTTTAAAGTGTTTTCCTGGAGAACCCAGCCAGATTTTTGAATCAGACTATCACTGTCTTCACCAAGCCATCTGAGCGTTACAAAATCTGGAAATAGTGCTCAGGACGCCTGCCAATCCCCTGGTGCAGAATGATCATCTCACGCTGCTTCCCTTGCTTGGCTGTCAGGGCATGTTGGGGTGGATGCTTGTGGCATGTTGTGGTCTGCACTTTCCTTAGGGAACATCAGAAGAAGTGCCCCTTCGTGTGCCTCTAGGTCTGTGATTTGAAGATATCCTGAGGACAGCCTCCATCAACAGGCTGCCCTGCTAGTATGCAAGAAGGCAGAATTCAGCAGGGCTTGCAGCAAGGACAAGATAGGTGGAAAAAATTCACGTGTCTGGGATTCCGCGAGGAAATGGAGAGGAAGAAGCGTGGGCAAGATCTATCAGGAGGTGGATGCAAAGCAAACCAGGCATAGGTAGATGCCTGTGCAGTCCTGAGGGAGGATGTGGGCGTCTGAACACATCAAGGCACAACCAAGCGTGAAGAAGGAGCAGAATCGGTTCGCACTTGGGAGGCACAATCAGCAGCCTGGGTGTTTTTGATCTGTGCTTAGGAAGCAGATGCCTGTGCAGTTAGAAGCAGAGCGTTGTGGTTTCCAAATGCTCATATTTAGCATTCTAGCAAGTTGGAGCAGATGGCAGGTCTGACTACCCTGGGCCCCATTTCTGGGCAGCAGCTAGAAATCCTTCAAGCCCCTGCACAGCAGTGTGGATATGCCTGCTTAAGGAATGGCATCCTGGGATTTCCCACTGCTTCTGTTGCCTCCCCCTGGGTTTCGTACCACTCTCATCACAGAGGAACGTGTCCCCAGCCACAGTGCAGCAGGCTGGGGACACCCCACTGGGTCACGCTGGGCCAGCTCTCGTACCCCAAGCTGTCCAACCAGGGTGGTGCGGGTCTGGCTGCATGCCAGCCATGTTGCTTTGCTTCTCAGGTAGATACGTGTGAGAGCAGCCATATCTGGGCTATTTGAATACCTTCCAGAAACCAAGTCATCCGTAAGCACTGCTGAAGTGAAGTCAGCATGCCCAAGAAGTAGGACATAGCTGATTTCCTACCCTTAGAAGCAGAGTGCAGGAAGTTTCAGAGCAGCCTTGGTCACAGGCCACTAGGATGGCCCAGGAGAGGGTTGCCCACCTTCCCAGTGTGACTGAGGTGCACACTGGTGGCCAACACCAATTTTATGCAACCTATTACCCGCACACAAGCTAAAATAAGTTATTTTTTCCCGTGCAGTTGGAGAGGAACCATACAAAGGAGGCAGAATGATGGGCAGGTGTTGACCTTACATGTAGTTTTCACAGAAACCTGCAGCCTTTCAAACGGATTTCTAAACTCTGCTCACTAGCTTATAGCAGATCTCAGTGTGCAACAGAACAGATGTTCTTAACCAATTACTGACATTCCAAATGAAGCTTCTTAGATTCTCCAGCTATTACTAGAGAGTCCATATGATGAACACTGCACTTATGTCCTTCAAAGTCTGTTATCTGTGCCTTTGGAGAGAACCAGAGAAAAAATTGTCCAGCTATGTGGCAAACAATTCACATGCTTCGATTTTGTACAGGTGTGAGGTTCACTATACATGAAGAGATGGGGAAGAAGACAAGAAACTACCAGCAAAACTGAAGAAGACAATGGAACAGTCCTAGTCAATCCCCTCTATACCAAACTGTTGGGTGACATGGGGTGGTAAGTGAAGGCAGTCAATCACTGTGGAGAATAACTGCAGTATGGGGCTAAGGTGGTTTGCTACATGGTCACCAGTAAACCTGAGTGTAAAAGGAGAAAGAGAGAAAAGGCAACTCAGAAGAAGGAGGCTGTCATCAGTACTAGATGTGATACAGCAACTGAATTAATGGGAAAAATGATAACTGGAAATGACCCACTGAAAGCTGATACATGGAAAATTAATTTCAGATTGAAACCGCTGCTTTATCAGGATGAAGTCAGAGAAGGTCTCTTGGGAAAGAAGCAAAATGCTGAGAAATCCAAGTTTAGACAGTGAAGCTCAATGCGAGCCTACAGTACTTCAGGGAAATGGCCGGCAGATCAGCAAATAACAAATGATGAAAGTGAAGTCAGAATGTATTAAAAGCCTCAGTAACCCTTGGGGATAACATTTGCTTTTACCTGGGGAGGTTCCTGCGAGTGTTGTGGGAGCGTGAAAGAAAGCAGTAGCTCCAAAATTGCAAACTTCAGAAAGAGGAAGAAAATAATTGCCTCCCAAAGAAACATATATGTAAGAAGATGCCTCCACTGGGAGAGGTCGCATCAGGAGCAGCCATGCTGTTAGTCATCACTGAAGTCCTGAAATCAGAAAGGAAGTCCTGCAAGAGAAAAGGAGTTGCTCTAAGGGGCAATAGTTTTTCCGAAGAGGGAACGAAGAGGAGACCCAGCCACGAGTTACAGCTCCAACTTCATCTCCATATTCATAATTTTTAAAAAAAAAGTAGGACTTGAGACTTCAGGAGAACTCCTCAGAACCTTTCAGAGTTTGGGAATGTCCAGTTGCATGTTTTTGGCCAATCATCTAGATTTTAGATCTGGATTCATGCATCATCTGAGGTCTGAATCCTCTTCAAAACTGAACCAGCAGAGGACTTAGGACGCGTGGTGCAGTTTCTGCACTAGCTCTGCTCATGCTCTTATGAGGTGGAACATCATTGCATTACCGAGTCACTGTGTCCGTGCTCATCCTGCTTTTTGGTTGTAATCAGTAGCACCAAATTGTTGCTGCTGCTGTTGCAGTTAGATGGATGTGCATCTTTAATTATAGGCCTGCTCATAATGCTAAGTGCCTTTGGGGCTGGGAGCATAGATGGAAGGCTCTCTTTCATCACTAAACCCTCCACTCATCAGCTAATTTCATCTTTCAGGGACACACAATCTGTTTCTTGGGAACTTCATCACGGGAAGCCACAGCACTGGGTGTCACAAGGGATGGGAGGACATCAGTCATCCTGACCCAGTTCCATCTTTGGGCCCTCTGATTCCTCCAGAGTGCAAGAGGAAGGGAGGATTGCTGCTGGAAAGGAAGCGGGAGGGTTGGAGGGAAAGACAATTTGCATGTCCCCACACAAAAGCACAAAAGGGAGGAACTGTGACACTAAGACAGCTCAGAGCAGGGCATAGCTGTGCCATGCACCCCTGTGGTGTAGCACACATGACTGGTATTACAGGTATTACTGCTATTACTACAGGTCATACTGGTGCCTAATAGCTGTGGTGCTGCTTAGTACTACGTCCTTGTAGAGCCATGACCCTGTGGAACATCACCTGTCACTTCTGCAAGCCTTCTGACATGCAGACAGGCTGTGTTCCTCCTGCACAGCACGTGGGCAGGCCCACGTGTGGACACCCAGTGCAGAGACATCCCAGTGCCCCTCCAACATGACAGCAACACACCAAAATGTCCTTTTATGAATCATACTCGGGTATTACTCTCATGGAGAACTGTGGCCCAGGCCTGTCGCTGATGGGGGCACACTGAAAGTCTTTGTGCTGTTTGGTAGGAGTCTTCACAGGGGTGGGTTCTGCAAGCAAAAGGTTGTTGCTAGAAAGGTCAAGACATACTGATAGGAAGCACCAAAAGTGAAGCGGATTTGTCTGGAATATCCTAATTTATTTCTTCAGTTTGGAGAAGGGCAATAAACTCTACTTCTAGGCAAATTTTGACTTTATTGACTAAAGATTTTCTGTCTTTTTGATAAATTCAGGGAAAAAAAATCAATGAACAGCAGCAACACGAGTCCTTTGTGCTTATAAATCCTTTATGGTCTGTTCTTAACATGTGTGCTTTCAGACACACAGGAAAGAGCTCTTCTTTCTTTCCAGAAGGCTTTGTTCAGGCAAGTGCAGGCTGTTCATAGTGTTACACACTAAGCCACAGTGTCCAAGACTGCAGTCAAAGGTCAAGATCTCATTGTGTAAGAATGGATGGCTCCAAAGAACTTCCAGAGAGAAAAGAAGAGAGTAGCACAGCTCATGGGAGGGAAGTAGAAGACATTGGTGAGACACTTATAATTAGTGTAGTGAGCGTCAATCAGATGACACCGGCTCCCTAATCATTGTTAGGTAGTTTTATGGGCATTACAGCACATCTGGATTGTAAAGAGAAATGACGGGTGTATTAAGTAGTGACAACTTCCAAGACAAACCCTTTCCTCTCTTAAATACATGTTTAGATGAGTCCACATGAAATAGAATTTAGAGTAACAGCAATTAATTGAGATATACCCAAATTGTGTGCTGCTTGGCTGTGATCTTGCATCTCATGTCCGCTTAATGCCTAAAAGAGCTCCAGATCAGATGCACAGATTCAGAATACTAATCTCTGTATACGGATCTTTACATGCAGTACAAGAGTGAACCAAAATTAAAACTGTTCTTTCTGACTAGAAAATGCAGGCACTTGATCAGTTATATTGTCAGAGGAGACTTGTAGTCAGTGGAATCACCTGCAATTTACAACTAAACTCGTTTTTTTAAACCCAAATCCTCACTGAGATATTCTGGGAAGGTCCTTTCAAATTTCTCTCAAGAGATTTTAGAACATCCATCTCTATTCCACATGCACTGCCACTACAAAGCAAGCTAGATTTTCAGGATAGGTTTTTAGCTTGCTGTCTCTGTACGTTCATTCAGTATTTTCCATGAGTGAATTCTGTTTCCCACAAGGAAAAAGTGATCATGCACAATTGCGGTGGGTTGAAATGTGCATTGAGCCAACTTGGGACTTGTGGTTTAATGATACCCCTGAGACATTGACCTGGAAGGAATATTTGCTTGCTTTTTATGCCGTGTGAAAGATTAGGAGAGGGATATGAGTTCTTCATTCAGGCATGATTCAGCGTTCATTGTGCTTTGCCATTCTGTAAAGACCCCATGGTGTCTTAAAGTTTAATCAATGCAGGCAGCACACCACAAGGTGCTACTTGGCTGAGCAACACTTATGTCCAGTTTTGGGCAGCCCGAATCCTGCCCCACCTACCAGGAGTGTTCGCTGATGCCAGATGCATATGAGCTGAACTCAAACTGTGTCTGGCCCTCTGTTCTGTTAGCAGCCCAGAGAAATGGAGTGCTTGTGGAAGTTTTGTAAAACTATGAAGAAGCAAACTCACCATAAATTTAAACATTGTTGTATGGAGGTTGCTCTGAAAGTAATGCCTCCTATGTATTTCCATGGAAACTGCAACAGACACAAAAAGCACAGTTTGCTCAACTTTGTAGAGCAAATTCTCAGCTAGAAAACATTATTTTTCAACAGTCACCACCACTAGTCAATTCACATGGATTGGCTGTTCAAGATATACTTCATTTTGTGGTATGACAGCTGTGCACAGCTGCCCAGAATGTGGCTTGTTTTTCGTGCCATTGTTGTCACTGCTGAAATGCACCTCCTACCACAGGCTCATGCCACTGTTTGGTCTCTATAAACATTCAGCAAGCATCACTGAATGTCACTGGGTGCAATCTTTTTTTCCATATGGAGGAATTCAATTCCACACCTTTACTTCATATGCACCTCCATGTCAGACACCATTCTGTCAGACTGCCCCTCTGCCATCTGTCACACAGCATCAAAATGTGGTGGAATATTGGTGGGAAGCTTCAACCTCTACTGCCATACCACCAACATCTGCCTCTGATCTCATGGGCAAATGTAATAAAATGGGAGGCATTACTTTCGGAGCAGCCCTCTTATCTAACTGAAAGGTCATTTTGCCTGTGTTTAGGATGAAAGGCACAGACCTGCTATAACTAAGCCTTGGATGCTATGGTAACTTGTGAATTTTACATAGGCCTGCTTCCAGGATGAGCACATTGTTTAATTTATTTTATATGCAATAGGGAAAGATTGAGGTGATGTGGTGTAAAACCATGCAGAAAGAGCCACACAGTTAATATCTATTAATAGAGAGATATCTATTAATGTATCATGTTACATATTAATATGCCTTGTTTTAATATTATTTAGCTAAAATACATGCAATAAATACTGTTCTCTAAGATATAGAATACGCATGCAAAATTAAAGCCTATGTTTTAGTAGATTTATTGTGTCCTTAATAGTGCAGAAGTCAGATAATCAATATGCCTGGCATAGTTTAAGCCACTAAGGCAAATGAAAGCTGTTCTGCGGTGAGCTGATTGCAGAACCATAGCAGCCATCAATCATGTGATGTGAATGAGAAATAAAAAGGAAGGCAGGAAAAACTTTTTAGTGTTACTTCCTTGGAATCACAGGAATACTTTTCTGAAGTCACAGTGACCTTTCTATTAAGACAGTATTCACTCTCAGTGCACCTATATGCCTAATTCCTTTCTTCTTTTCTTGATATTTGCAGTCAAATATTCGGTTTGGTTGAAACAGGAGAAAACTACTCTGTACTGTGTCCAAACAGTCAAAAAAGTCATTCAGCAGTTTTCCTGGTCACTGTCACCAATACGTTGCTAGGTGACTGCAGATGTTACCAGCCACTAAAATGCATGCATTTTCCAGATGTAGTCATCAGGTAATTTTCACCTGACTGATTCTGTGCTGCAACAAAGTTGGATACCTGTTTTAGTGTCTAAGTTCTTAAAAACACATGAGCTAATTTGAATTGCATTAAAAACTGCTGTGTGACAATGAATGTAGAAAAAAAGGATCCAAATGTGGTGCAGTTTGACCACAAGTTTCTTGAGATTTAGCTCCTGAACAGCTGCAATTTTACACTATCCTCTTGAGTTTTTTAACTTCCGTGGCTGCCTAATGCTCACATTCTGCATCTAATTCTTCTGCAGCTGATTCCTGTAGATTGGTATTTGTGGTGGCAAGTGATATGACTCATTAAACCTTTTGGAAAGCAGTGTTTCAAAAATTAAAAACACTTTTTGAAACATCAGGCTGATGAGACTCCTAGACACAAAAGCACAAGAACTTCCAGTCAGTTTTAGATGCCATTCCAAAGCTGATTTTGCCAGCTTGCAGAACAAGATCCCCAGATGTGTTTTTGTCATCTGTGTCACTGTGGGCTGCTCAGCTGAGCAGATGTTGGTCTGTCCTGGGGTGCATTAAAAGGAACGTGGCCAGCAGGTTGAGAGAGGTGATCCTTCTCCCCCCACCCCCTCATCTGCCCTGGTGAGACCATGTTTAGAATATTGTGTCCAAATCAGGGCTTCCCAGTTCAAAAAAGGCAGAAGGATTCCAGCAGAGAGCCACAAAGATGATAAAGGGCCTGGAGCATTTCCCCTGTGAGGAAAGGCTGAGTAACCTGGGTCTGTTCAGCTTGTGGAAGACTGAGGGGGAATCTGATTCATGTTTATAAATACTGAAATGGAGGTATTTATATGGAGGCAAGTGGAGGAGGGCAGGCTCTCCTCGGTGGTGCGTAGTGATAGGACAAACAGTAATGGCCTAAAACTTGAACAAAGGAAGTTCCATGCTAACATGTGGAAAAACTTCTTTACGGTAAGGGTGATGGAGCAGTAGAACAGGCTGCCCAGAGAGATAGTGGTGTCTCCTTCTATGGAGGTATTAGGATGCCTACCTGTGTGACCTACTGTAGGAAACCTGCTTTGGCAGGGGGGTTAGACTCAATGATCTCTCCAGGTCTCTTCCAACCCTTGCAATTCTGTGTACACCAGGGTAAAGAGCTCCCAGGCTCCTGGAGTGTGCTAGCTGCACTGGTAGTGACTGGAACTCACATGCAGAAACGTGCATTGAAGTGTTTTAACCCACAGGCTGACTCTACACTCCATGTAATAGGTGTAACACTTGGATACAGTTATTTACTTGTTTTTATACAATTAATTTTTAGACTAGAAGTGTGATCTAAGGATTTATTCTGGTCTCAGTACCTCTGAACATACGTTGAGTAGATATGAGATAAGGTTCAAAGAATGTGCCACTGCTTGCATTTTGCTTAGGGCTTTGAACCATAACATCTGCATATGCTCTCTCGTACAGTGTGTGTCTTGAATGATGAAGAGATTATTTGGGGTGGTTTGGCAGGGACTTGCAACATCACACTTCTCAGCTCTGATTGTGCTGATCTGAGGCAACATGACATGCATGGACTTAAGTGTAAACTGTCCATAAAGGGTAATATGCTAGTATTAAACAAAATAATACTTCATTTGGCTCGGGAAGTTCCTAGGACTCCTGTGGTAGCAAGCTGAGTGCTTGTTCTGAGAAAATAACACTAGTTATTTTCTATATTCTTATAGTTTTTCCTTAGACATCCACTTTTGCCCACATATCAAAGACAAAACACTGCACTGGATGGATCTGGGCATGACCTGTGTGGCCATATTCTTAGTTTATAAATTCATAGGTGATTTCTAGCTGTGCATGGCATTCATATCATTGGTCTCCAGGGTGTAGTGATAGGTACAGGAAGAATATATCACACAAGAAATCATTAATCCTTCTGAAAAAGCTGAAGGAAGGACAGCAGTCTGTGAGGTCTTTGATTACAGTAGATGCAGTGTCTATACGTAGCTTAGATTGCTGTGCTTGCCATGCCTAAGCTAAATCTTTTTACCACATCAAAAAAGGTTTGGACAGCATACAGTGTCCATGTGCTCTGTTCTAAGATAGTTACAAAGCATTTCACGGACTGTCTGCAAGATGCTGAGTTATTATGCCATTGCTCCAGGGAGAGGTGGTGGTGTAGGAGAGCCTTTGCTCTTCCTCTTGGTTTTCCTAGCATCAGATAATAAAAGGTGAGACACTGGCCATGGACTGTGGTTTGGGATGTTCACGTCTGGCTGTGTGACTTTTGGAGGTCTCTTCCAACTAACGTTTCTAGAGTCCATTGGAGACCTATCCTCATCTGAATCAGTAACTACAAAGCACCTCAAGAGGCTCTACACATTTACAAGATGGCAACTATGATTCTATGATAATCATGTTATCTGATCAACACCATTAACGGAGAGTAATGCAGCTGAAGAGTTACTAGACAAACTAGCTGTTTGACAATTCACCAGCCAGGCAGGCGTACATAATCAGTGGCTGTATGTAAACCAAGGAAGTATACATATAATCAGCTTTTTTTTGAGGATAACCAGATGCATCTGACTTGCTCTTCATACCAGGACATCATTCCTCTATCCTATCTACATGAGTATCTCAGGTACCTGGTGGTATCTCCAACGGCACAGCAGCTGTTTAGGCAAGTGAACCAAGCCCTGAATGTTTCCTGGGGTAAGCAGATTTTACTTTTTCACCTGCAGCATAGCAGGTTTCAGGTTGTCCTCAGTGGCTTGTTCACTTTAAATAATTGTTCTTTGTGAGGCTGTGGTCGGTATATTTAGCTTGCAGGATCACAGCACCAGGTCAGAAAATTACAGAAGCACTCCACTACGCAAATGTTGATCTGGGATAAAGCTCTGTTGTCAGATTGCATTTGTTCAACAACTTAACCACAGCCACAAGTCACGGTCATGTTCACTGTAGCTTGTTTATACACAGTTTAGATGTGCCTAGTTCTTTTTACTGTCATCCAAACTGGGGTTGGAGGTACTGGACCTACTGGTTTTATGGGCAAAAGACACTCTAACAGTGTCTTCTTTCAGCAGCAGTATGTGTTTCATGGCCTATATCTTGTTTCCATATTGATGTTTTAGCATGGACACCAAAGGGACCTGAAAAAATAAAAGACATCTGTAAGAAGGCCAAGTACAGTAGTATGCTGTATAGGGATGATAAGATTACCCATCTGTCCTAGTAAGAGCTCATGATGTCACAAACTGATGTGTGGAAATTGTTCCAGGGTGCAGTAGATACTGCATGTCTGAACTTCTGGATCCTTTGTGTTTATCAACATGGGTAAGAAAGAGTGACTATCCAACACTGATGACTAAACTGTTGTCCTAGATATGGAGAAAGCCATTATGGAGAAAACATAGATTCCCAGTAGCCTTTTCCAGTTGCTGGAGTCTGAAGGATTCAGGCCAGCAACAGGCCATGTGAGGAATACAGCTTTTCTCACCCTTTTCCGTCTTCATTTTTGTATTTATTTCTCCTCTGGAATCCTAAGCTTTTACTGGGCATGCAGCCATCCTTAGGCACTTTGCTAGCAGGGTTTGTTGGTATAGGAACTCTTACCATAGCTGGCCTCAGCCTGGGGACCTGGATTGCCAGGGCTGCTCCACCTTACCGACTTTGTTTGCTGTAACACCACGTGCAATCCTATGCATAAAAAACAAAGGGAAGGTCGTTCACAAAAAAGTGACATTTGAAAACCCAGCCCTTGCAGGGACTTTGTTTTGAGTAACACGACCAGTTGAATCAGCATAATTAAGGGTAGCAGGCAGTGGGGATGGGATCGAGTGGAAAGCGAGAACGTAGCTGGCGTCAGACTGAGCCTGGTGTGGCCTCGCCCCTCACCAGTGACTGCGCCTGTGCTTTGTTTACCTGCAGCGCTTTGTTCATGGGGTGGACAAAGACCGTGGGTCATAAACGAGCTATGTGACCACACAAAGCAAAGGCTTTTTACCTTAGGTCTAATTACTCCTTTACATTCCTTTCAGGTAAAGCAATAGCCCACATGTGTAATAATTTCAGATTCTTTCTCTTGAACCTGCACTGCAGGGTTTTGCCCAGGTCTTGGGGCAAAGTTCTGAAAGGAACTTCCTGCAGCACAAAATGGAGAACAGAGATGTGTGCCAGCCACACTGAAAATGGAGAGAGTCATGGGCAAATGTCAGTGCAGAGCTGCAGGGCAAGCAGCTACTTCTGCAGGGCTAGCCTATCCTCCCAGCCAACAAACCAGCTGGGAGCACGGTGCCACCTCAGCGGGTCTGGGGTACTCCCACTGGGGAGGTTAGCACTGGTACCAGTACTCTCTCCTCCCATTTCCTGATTCTGTGGAGTTGAAGTTTAGACAGATTCTGTACTGTGACAAAATGTAAAACACTGATGGGGATTTTCTGTCTCTGCTAACGGTTTTCAACATTTAATGTCGATAAAGTATTAATGCAGCTTTGCTAAAAAGCTTAAGTTAAATGAAGTTACTGAGGAAAAAGAAGTTTTATTACTATATATTCCTCTTTACAGGAAAACATCATAAACTAACACGTATTCAGAAAATGCAGATTTGTTAAAATATTTGTAAAAATTGTCTGGTTTTAGCCCTTTCAGAGTGAATAATATCTTATGGAATATGTTTACTATGTTTACTCCAGTTCTGGAATCTACTATTGCAGTTCTGCTTAAAAGGCTCAATGGAAAACAGTCGTTCCATATGCTTAACAGTAATAATAAACTTCTCTTGATTCTGAATAAAACTTAAAATGTGGGAAAAGTTCAGTTTTATATTTTATCTTTTTTCTTTGTGAGACAAACACAAGTTTCATGGGCCCCACTTTTCCCTGCCTTACAAGTTGTATCAGTGCACTGAGGTTTACAGGGATCTGTTTAGTTTATGCCTACTTTGATTGATGATTTGATGACAGAATATAAGCACTGTCAGAGGAAAAAAAAACATTGGAAACTAAGGAACTATTTAATTTAGCAGAGACAAAAATAACACAGAAGAAAAGCTAAGAGTTAAAGATTTGTTAGCAATGAACTGTGTTTTAATAATGTCTGCAAATAAGATGAGAGCAGATTACCCAATGAAAATGATTTGTTCTGCATTACTTTTAGTCTCCAGAAAAGGCACTTGGATGCCAAGGTATTTTATATGTTTATTTTGATGTGAAGCCCTGCAATGATGTCCCACACATCCCAACACTGGTGGTGTCAGGAGCACACCAGCATTTTTGGGATGCAGTTGCTGTAACTCCCTTGTTACGTGCAGTTCATGGTGCAGTTTGAGGAAGCCTGAGTACTCTTTTCTCAGTAAAGATGCTGAGATATTTTTAAGGTAGAGTATTTGTACTAAGGTCCCTGTTCATGCAATGGTAGAAGTTTCTGAAAATAAGTTTAAGCGGTAGAAACCTATTGTATTTGCAATACTTAACAACTAAGCTTGTCTGCCACATCACTAACAAGAAACTCTACATTTTTTTGTACAGCTTATGCTGTTACTGAGGGCAACATTTTACAACAGGAATAATTCAAAGTAAACAGAGAAATTCTTATTTCCAAAGCCTGTCTTTTTGGCCTTACTCCTAACGACTTTTGACATAACTCAGCAAACTTCTGTCATTCCCACTGTGCTGGAAGCATGCTTTCAAATGTTCCCATTGCACTGGTCCACCAGGTACATTTGATGTTACCACAGGCCTTACTTATAAGCATTTTGTTGCCCCTGAGCCTGATTCAGGCTGAGTGACACAAGGCTGATTTTTAGAATGTGCACAGTCTGTGTGAGCAGCTGAAAGCAAGAGAACAGTAGACATTTTAAAGGGCTTGCTAATAACTTGGCATGAAGTAGGGATCAATGGTAAGAATCAGACTAAGTTAATGGAAAGGCCACCTCTTGGCTCTAGGGTACTCAGAGAACTAGGAAGTGTGGGCCTGGAGGCATACCGATGTTCTGGCAGAGAGAATGTACACTTTGAACATGGGATGAAGTAACGAGGATTTGTTTTGCTTTTTTTTTTAATTTTGTTTGACCTGCCTACACATGTCTAAGCCTCAAATCCCATGCCAAGCTTTAATCCTTGCTCCTCCAGAGCCCTTGGAGGTGGAAAACAAAGTTGTGGTAAATCATATCGTTAGGCTTTAATAGCCAATGAACACTGAGTAACATTTTTTCTTCCCAAGGGAGTTATTTAATGTTTAATGAAAATACCAATTTGCATAATTCACTTGCAGTTGAAAGGTCACCATCAGTCTGTCACTGGGATAATTACTTAAGATAACTATCTCCCAGCCATAAAATAATGCTAATTTGTTGAAAAAGGACAATTTAAAATTATTGTATTTTAATTATTAGATCATTTTCATTCTATTTTTAAGGATGTCAGAACTTCTGCAGCACAGCTGTCAAAGCTACGTATCAGTTTTTCAAATGCAGTGGGTGAGGATACCAGGCAGACCAAACTTCTGTACTAGCTGCTACAAACCTTTGCTTTGCTCCATTTTTTTCCATGTCTTATTCAACCTTCAATATTTGATAGTCCACAGCTGCAAACCTAGATAAGTGGCGACAACAGCCGTAAATATGAGAAGCCGGATGGAATCAGAGCGACAGGACAGCGTACAGAAGGTTTGCTTGGGCAAACACACGGCCATCTTGCTCTGTGTCTGCTGTTCATACTCTGTACTGTGGTCAGGAGGACCCTGTTTCTAGCAGGTCGCTCTGTCACACTCCCCTCAGCACAGCCACCAGACCTTGCTGTGTCCCGAATTAAATACTATCCAGTGAAGAGCCAACACTTCTTTTTAAGTTGTGGTGTAAGAGCAAACAGAGAGCAGCTTTTAGGAAAGCATATCTAAGCCAACGGCTGCAAAACTGCTGAGCCATTGCACGCCAAGCAGAGCCGAGGACGTAGACATCAATGTCCTCGAGGAGGAGGAAGCAGCTTATGGAAACATCTGTTGTAGCTGTATGTGAACAGCAGCTATCAATTCCCTTGCAGCTGCACACTGTGTGCTGCACAGGGCCCAGGGCCGTCTCCGCACCCAAACAGTTCCCCAGGATGATCCCAAAGTGACACCCAGCTGCCAGCTGTGCTGGAGGACTTTCTGTTCCCAAAGGGATATGTGTCAGAGCTGGCCTGTAATAGGGACTTCCTAAATTGCTAGTATGTGCGATGCAACCACACTCATACGTATTTGCAGCACCGGAGTGAATGGCATAGCTTTGTACTTCCAAGCACGTCCTCTTCCTCCAAGGAGCCTTGTCCCAGGGCCATCACAGAGCCTGGAAGGTGGCATACTGAAATAAAATCCTTTTCCCTTCATTGTAAAGCCAGGATGAGATTTCTTTCTTGTACTCTCAGATCCACTGTTGAGATGTTCTTAACATGGGAAAGTGGCCGTGTGAAATGCTGTTTCCAAAAGGACAGACTTACTTTTTCAACTCAGCACAACAGGCCAAAACCACACCATGTCTCATTTAATGATTGCTCCTGCACAAAGCTTTCAAGTAATAGGCACTCGTTCAAACCTGAGCAAGCTAAACATTTCACTTAACTCCTCTGTAGCTCATTAAAACCTCTGCTGCACTGGACAAGGAGAAGGGGGCAACATGATTGGGTTTAGGGTGGGGCAGACAGGGTTTTTCTAAGTCTGAGGAATAAAGAGGTACTTGTGTGATTTCTGCAAAATCCATGTTTGGTTTGTGTTCAGTCATAAAATGTCCTTTTCCATCTCCTCACACACGAGGACCCAGCATAACAGTATAAAAATCAGTGCTGGATTTGTATGGCTTCATGGTCAGAAAATCCTCTGCTCTGCAAGCCTTCCACCATCACATGATGAGCCAATGTTTGACCTCTCCAGTTGTCATTTCTTCCTGATGATCTGCAGAAGCTAGCTTGGTTGGGAACTGTGACTGCTCATCTCAGTTATGAATTTAAGTTGTATGTGATTTCCAAATGTGGTATTCTCATTAAAGAGAATTGGAGCACAATAAAAATTGGCTTTATAGGACCAGACCATACAGTCTGGCAAGTGGGAAGTCCAACAAGGAAAAGGAAGTTCTTTATAGGAATGGTATTCCTGATGCAAAGGTATATGAATACACACAGGTGGCTTTTCTGGTATCCTGCCTGACAGCAGCCAAGAGCAGATGTAGGGAAGAGTTTCCCAACAGCAGCAAGTAGTGATGCTTCTCATACAAAATCCCAGCCTTAAGCTATCTGACACACAGGCCTCCTTAAGCCGGGAGCATCATTGTCTTTAAAATAATTAATGTAACTCAGAATCTAAAAATAATCCGGAGTCATATGTTCCTCATTCTTCAGAGTTTTAAACATTGCAGCTACTCCACAGTGTCATTCAGAGCTATTCCCAAGGTCCTCTAGAGCAAAATATTTAATAAACGCAATCTCTCTGTCCTTTAGTCGTGTGCCTGAATGCTGTTGTTTAGGGACAAGAAGCATGGGGTTGCCCTGCCCGCTCCACTCCTCAGGGTTGCGGTGTGATGGGCTGCAGGCACTCTGCCACTGTGCTGCACGAGCTTAGAACCTGAAAACAACCAAAGTGGTGGAAATCTGAAAGCTGATTCTTCTCCAAAAAAGAGAGCCTTGGCAGGAGTCCCAGGAAGGTGGCGCGTCAAGATGGAATTCAGCACAAACACCGCAAGTGCTGGCGACAGGCAATGCAAAGCAGGGAAATTGTCTTCATTAGCGTTACACATTTTTCCCTCTTCAACCCAAAGCATGAAAGAGACACAGAGGCATGGCTGGACTTCAGCTTCTTAATAGAAAGTGAGC
Source organism: Odontophorus gujanensis (assembly GCA_013399175.1). Lineage (NCBI taxonomy): Eukaryota > Metazoa > Chordata > Aves > Galliformes > Odontophoridae > Odontophorus > Odontophorus gujanensis. The sequence continues at coordinate 474,852 of VXAB01005053.1, forward strand.
GTCTGTAAAACCCTACTGATCTTGCTCTGCTGCTTGAGTGGGTTTCTGGCAGCCCCTGCATCTACAAGAATATTGTGATCCAATTGTGATCTACAATACTCCAATTATTTTAAATGCTACTGTTTGGTTTACATACATGGCCATTTTACATTCGTTTTCTTTGGGAATCTGTGATTCTGTAATGTGTGAAGGGAGTGGGGTTAAACTGAAATGCAGACTTAGGCACGCAATTTTCCTTTAAGGATACAAAAAAGCAAAGCCTTTGCCTCTTCATTCCAGTGGCCTTGATGATCACCCAGTGTTAACTCTCCAGCTTGCCGTGCATCATCACCTTGGTGTGTGGCAAATACTGCTGAACACCAGGACCACAAGGCAGAGCCCAAGACCTGACTTCAGGGAAGTGCTGCCCTCAGAGGATGGCACGTATCTGACGTGGAAGCCGAGGCACACGTTTGGCAGAAGAGCAGCCTGCAAGGAGCTCCAGGGGAAGCAGAAGCCAGCAGCATCTCCCCTGCTCCATCCACTCTCTATTCATTTTGTGACCCGGTGCCATAATCGGCCTGGAAATAAATTACACTGGCTCCTCCTGGTGGCTGACTGCATCAAGCTCAGCACATGGGGATGTGGTCATTAGCAATTAACACTCGGGTTGTTTGAGGAGCTGTGTGTTTCATCTGTACTGCCATATAGCTTGAAGCCTTCAGCCAGAACCGTGTGGCNGGGTTGCCCTGCCCGCTCCACTCCTCAGGGTTGCGGTGTGATGGGCTGCAGGCACTCTGCCACTGTGCTGCACGAGCTTAGAACCTGAAAACAACCAAAGTGGTGGAAATCTGAAAGCTGATTCTTCTCCAAAAAAGAGAGCCTTGGCAGGAGTCCCAGGAAGGTGGCGCGTCAAGATGGAATTCAGCACAAACACCGCAAGTGCTGGCGACAGGCAATGCAAAGCAGGGAAATTGTCTTCATTAGCGTTACACATTTTTCCCTCTTCAACCCAAAGCATGAAAGAGACACAGAGGCATGGCTGGACTTCAGCTTCTTAATAGAAAGTGAGCGTCTGTAAAACCCTACTGATCTTGCTCTGCTGCTTGAGTGGGTTTCTGGCAGCCCCTGCATCTACAAGAATATTGTGATCCAATTGTGATCTACAATACTCCAATTATTTTAAATGCTACTGTTTGGTTTACATACATGGCCATTTTACATTCGTTTTCTTTGGGAATCTGTGATTCTGTAATGTGTGAAGGGAGTGGGGTTAAACTGAAATGCAGACTTAGGCACGCAATTTTCCTTTAAGGATACAAAAAAGCAAAGCCTTTGCCTCTTCATTCCAGTGGCCTTGATGATCACCCAGTGTTAACTCTCCAGCTTGCCGTGCATCATCACCTTGGTGTGTGGCAAATACTGCTGAACACCAGGACCACAAGGCAGAGCCCAAGACCTGACTTCAGGGAAGTGCTGCCCTCAGAGGATGGCACGTATCTGACGTGGAAGCCGAGGCACACGTTTGGCAGAAGAGCAGCCTGCAAGGAGCTCCAGGGGAAGCAGAAGCCAGCAGCATCTCCCCTGCTCCATCCACTCTCTATTCATTTTGTGACCCGGTGCCATAATCGGCCTGGAAATAAATTACACTGGCTCCTCCTGGTGGCTGACTGCATCAAGCTCAGCACATGGGGATGTGGTCATTAGCAATTAACACTCGGGTTGTTTGAGGAGCTGTGTGTTTCATCTGTACTGCCATATAGCTTGAAGCCTTCAGCCAGAACCGTGTGGCTTTGCCGTTGTATCTGACAGATGTGCCACCACGTTCCACCGTCCTTAGAAGTCACTGCCTGTTGGTAGCAGCAACTGCCAGTGATAGGGGAGCAGCTGGCCATGGGATCAGCAGTGTGAGCTCTGAATGCTTCAGGAGAATAGGAATAATAAAGCCGGAAAGCTTGCTGATGGAGGAGGTAACACAAACAGTCAAATATTAAAAGAAAGCAGCTGGATTACAGCTGGAGCCAATTGGTGTTCCCAAAACAAATCCACCTGGGACTCATTTCTTTATGGAACCACTCCACTTTGTGGCACTGAGGTGGTTGGTGCTGCCCCATGTGGGAGGAGAGCTGTGGGAATGCCACAGGACACTCTGCATTTTGTGGCAAGATGTGAATAAGCATTCTGCAGCAACGCAGGCCTGGTGAGTGAGCACGCTGGCAGGTTGGCCCGGGGACCTGCCTGCTTCTGAGGGACTGCCGCTGTAATTACTGTCACCATTGCTTGCATCAAGGATTACAACCACATCAACTTGGAGCCTCGTCACTTTTAGTCAGTGCTTTAAAGCTGGACGTCTTTTATACACACCCAATGGTTTCCTTGACCTATTTCTGGACAATTAGAAGTTATTTTTGTATCTAGACTTCCCGATTAACCATAATAATAAAATGAACACAGGACTTCTGTGCTGAGGATGAAGAGGAGAATGGTAGCTCAGCACCCTCACCCAGACTGTGTGCCACAACAGGCAGAGGTTGTAAGGCTGAGGTGTTACAGAAAGCCATCTTGCACAGTATTGGTGTTACAGAATACAGAACAGGGATGGGGACTGCCTTAATGCTATGCTTGTCAGATGTTCAGTGAGGACTGTCTGAAAGAAAGGAGGAAATTCATGCAAGCTAGAATGTGTTACAGGTGTGAGATGTTAAGCCTCTAGCAGCTCCTTCTCCATCTCTCTCCTGACAGCTGTAGTGTTTAGTCATTGAACCTTATTTAATGTATGTCTGGTTGTTATTGTGAGGTTGTACAACATCTGTATTTGTTCCAGGAATGTGCTAAAATGCCAAGTTACTGGGTTTATGGAGCTGTGTTCCTCGTTACCTCTGCGTGTACTGTTACAGCTCCAACATGGGCGCTGTGGAAGCAACCCTTACAGAGAGCTCATATATAACATTTTGTGCTGCAGACCCAACCCTCTCCTGTTAAGCCTCAGTGAGTATCCATCCTTGACACTCAGCATTGTGCCATGTCCGGCCAAGCAGAGCTGAGGATTACCAAATCACTGGGAGGAAGAGAAGCACAAAGCCAAAAGACAGCTGAAAAAATAAAAAAAGAAACAAGAAAATAAATAAATAAATTACCTCCTTACACAAGAATGAGAAAACAGACAAAAAAATAATGCCGGAAAATGCAGAGAAGAGACAGGAAAAAAATGTATAGATGTGATCTCAGACCTAGGGCAGAGGGGAGGGAAGAGCTTATTTGCTAATCTTCAGAGGAACAACAGATTTCTCTTAATTTGGAGATCACTTGAGTGGTGAAACATGCCCCCAAATGTGTAAAAGAAGGCTTGAAATAATTTCAATATATACTTTAATGGGGGAAATGTAATTTGAACATGGAAATATGAGCAGTAGTAGAGTCAGCATGTACATAGTCAGTGGGAAACCCCAGAAATTGGGTGCATCTATCAAACTGAGCTTTTCCATGGTTCAGGGCACTGGCACAAGAGGGAACACTCTTCTACTGCAATACCTCTACGTGAAACATGGCAGAAGGAAGCCTGGGTTGGGCTTCAGCTCTGTCCAGCCCTGTGTGCTCTGACTCCTTCCATCTGACAGCAGATATCTAGAAAAGGATGTGATAACAAGACAACTTGTAGTTTTGCTTCCCTGACTTGTACATATTCTCTGTGAGTCTGATGGCTGGGGACTTCCCCAAGCAGAGGTAATGTCTTAATGTTGAATACATGCTCCTGGCCACACTGCTGGTCCTGTTCTCACAGAGCTATTCACTAGCATGCTGTGGTATTGATGCCTTCTGAGGTGCCCCCTTGAAGCTGCTTTCCTACTCAGGTGGCATGTGCTATATTTTCACTTTATCTGGGCTATAAAGTCAATGTGGCATTTTTATAAAATGCAGCCCTGATAAATTGAGAGGATTGCAGCTATAGGTGTGAAGACTTTGAAGGTGACAGTAACATATTTCTTAAGGTCTTACATTGTTTTTTCCTGCCATGCCCATTATAGTGATAGCATGCAGCATTTTCTGAATAGCTCTGTTCTGCAAAAGATATCTTTTTCCAAAATATATCTGTGTGTAGCTCCCTTCTTCTCCATATTTAAAGCAAATGGTCTATTTTCTTCTAATTGTTATTCAGAGTCAGAGCAAATATTGATAGATAGCGACAGAATTTAATTTATTTCTCTGTTGAAGATTGATTTTTCTTGGGCTTTGTCAGTACTGGCAGCCTTCCCAGAAACATCACTTAATTTATCATTGCTGGGTGCCAAACTGAGTCAAGTGTTAAATAGAAAGCTCCTCAGAGTGTGGGGACTTTCCAGCACGATGGAGTTCCTGGTCCTCAGTACCATGCAGTGAGGATGGCTGGGAAGAGCTGAGGCCAAGGGTTAGCTGTGTCGACAGTGGGAGATCCATGTCAGAGTGGGGTGTCCCTTCCTGCTGAGGGCTAATGACCCTCACTGTTAGTTTTTGGTTTGTACTGACGTTCATTTCCAAGACACTATTATGCCTAAGCAATGAGTGAAAGGAATGGGTGTGGGAACTAAGACTTGCCCATTGGCAATATTTTGCAGGCCTCAGCACTTGGAGCTGCCATGGGAATCCAGAGCTGAAGGACAGAAGTCTCACTCCCTGTCTTTTGGCAGAGGAAAGCTCACAGCCTTGCTTTTTCAGTGCTCTTCTTCCTACACTCATGAGTGTTAGCAGCTCTCTCCTGACCCTTTCTCTGCCGAGGAGCAGAGCAAGTCAACCAGCTAGGCACTGTGAGATGGCATTCCTCAGGGCACACAGAGATGCCATCCAGTGTCATGACACGTGCTGTGGTTCTCAGCAGAACCGGGGCTGTATGTAGCTGCAACGCATCCAGGATGTGCTCTTACAGAGCAGCAGAGCTTCAGGGCCTACCCTTAGTAACGTTCCATGAGAGGAATCGGGAGGCAAGGCAAAACGGGTTGAATTTCATATTAAACTCGAATCGACTTAGAGTGGATGTAGAGTGAAGACATTTCAGCACAGTGGCAGGATGCATGGGGCTGCATTCAGATTGTCTACAGTGAGTAAGGAATGGGCTGCTGGCAGAGATGGATGTACATGTATGCTGCAGCACTGAGCACATGAAGTTAGCATGGCACTGTTCTGAGCAGCCTGGCTGGTGCTGTGAGGTACAGCAGGCCTCTCTGATAAGCCCTGCACCCTGCACCCTTTCTTTCTTTGAATATTTTCCATCTGATGAGCAAGCAGTCTGTATTTGCTGCACAAATTGCTTCAAACTGCCAGGCTTAATGGGCTTTCTGCTGATGGGAAAGTGTCTGGAGAAGTGACACTGTGCAAGTCTGCCCCTCTCTCTTTCCATGCACAGCTCAGGCCTGATGTGCAGGAATCTGATTTGTTGGCAGTCCAGCAGTGGAGTCCTTAGGATATTAGGATTCTCCTAGCATTAGACTTGCTATTCGATATCTCAGTGAGGATTTTGATTACATTCTGTTTTAAAGGAAGCTAATGCCTACGTTATCCTCAGCCCTGCCATGCGAGTCACAGACCTGCCAGCCCTCCAAGGGGGCAGTTGGTACAAACTGGCAACAGTGGCAGTTCTGTGCCCTCAAGAGGTGAGCACAGTGTGGATGACAGCCAGTCCTTGGCACCACAGGCTGTATTTCAGCACAACCAAGACACTGCAGTCACAGCAAGTTGTAAAAGGCAGGAATTACTGCTTTGCCTGACAGCTTTCTTATGGATAAAAAAGAAGAGGAAGTATAAAAGAGCTGCTGTAGACGTGTTGCTTATACTAAGCATAGCACCATAGCTGAAGGTCCTATACATGTTGTGGCCCAGCCCTGCCCTGTGTTCTCCCAGGCATCCACACTCGATGGTGCCAGTCTGCACCTGGCCCGAGAGTACAAGGGAGACTGGTCAGGGGATGTAAGAGATACTCCTCATGCTGGAAGGAGTTTAACTGATACAATGATGAGTACTAATTGGGTACAAATCGTAAGCTCAGTGGGTTTCAGCTACTCACATGGGAGCAGTTACTACCCAGGTCTTAGGTCATACCTGCATTTAGATCACACTGTGATGCTCCTTGCAGTGTGCTGGTACTAAAGTAGGAAGTCTTCTGAAAAGCTCAGCCTGACCGAGTATGAGGAGACTTCTATCTCCCATCTAGCTAATTTCACAATGCATGGGGTAAGATTTTGGCTGTTTAGGCAGCAAATACAGTTGCTGTATAAAAAATACCTCAGCAGATTTTCTGAGGACTAAAGAGCATCTTCAGGCAGGTTTAAAACTGTACAACACATCTTACTGCTCAAGAGGTAAAGTGAAATATACTATATGCAAGAAAACTGGAGTAAAGAAATATCAATACACTGTAATACCACAGCTGCTTTTAAAAAGGAATTAACTTGAGCATAATCTGTAATATCCCAAAACTTAGCCCTCAACAATTACGATTAAGAATGATAATAATTCACTACGTGTACCAGAGCGTAACAAATTCACAAGCAAAAAAATCATTGAGGAAAACTCCTTCCATAAAAATGACTGCAGCAATTCACACGTGTGCCCTTGAGATGTGTCAGTTCTTGGGAAATTTAATGCAGAATTTAGTGCTCTGAGACAGCTTCCTCAGATACAGCAGAGATAAATCACAGCTCTGCTAAGCCCTGCCAGCAAAGTCCCTTCCTAAAGCACATCTTGGTCTCCAGAAAGTGAAGGAAAGGGAAGCACGTAGAGTCAGCTGGGTGTTCGCTGAAGGGTCAGGCCCCTATGCACATCGTGTGTGTGTACATGCAGGGTTCCTTCTAGGAGAAGATCAAGCCCTCAAATTCAGTAGAATTGGGATTCCCTCTTGTAGCTCTACATGAGTTTCTTTCTGTTTACCTAAAACTTGAGAAGAATGCTATTAACAGAACTGTTTTTGTGACGGCTATAGCTCGAGGCAGTGCCCTCACAAAATCTACTTTCTAGCATGCAAAAAGCAAAGTGGGTGATGGTAGTTAACCTCTAGGGTTTGGAAGATGGCTGTGATATTTCTGAGGATTCACCTATTTATCAGCATAGCTGTGGCAGGATTGTCGTTTCTGTGGCGCAGCCTTTACGTTCACAGAGAGCTCCACTCAAACTGTCCTGGGCTGTACAGCTGATCTCATCCTCTCTGCACACCCCTCCAGCCCAGAAATCAGCCTTTCAGTGAAAAATCCACTGAATACATCACGAGAGCTGATGTGTGGCTCAGTAACAGCTTTGTCCTTCTGCACTTTGACCATTTCTTTCTCCATTGAGCTGCGTTCTCACCCATGGCTCCTGACAGGAGAGGCAGGCTCACACAGAGGCAGTTCTATCTTTGGTTGTTTCCCCGTGCCCAGCCCAGCCTCCTACACCTGGGCTCTCAGGAAGGGTACAGACTGAGTATGGCGTGTCCCTCTTTGTTTAAAAACACATCATTGGATATTAGCTCTCCACCTCCGCATGGCAAATCCCAGTGGTTGAAGGGGATATGTGAGGGCAGGACGAGTTACTATTGCTCCATTCCGTGTTTTGCAGCAGAATCAATCTTTACCTTTTTGCTGTTGCAACATATCAAAAGGAGCAGAGAAACGCTGATCTAAAACACTCAAACTGGATTTTACCTATAAACAAACAACAGGAAATTAAGCATCGTTCCACCCCTGTGCTGCACGAATCCCTTGGACCAGATGGCACCTGAAGAGCGTCGTTTCCATTCTCTCCTTTTGATGGATCACGTGGCATTAAAAAGCACCTTAGCTTGACTGACAGCCATAGCCATCAAGTGTCCATGTCACTCTGAGGTACTGCAGCGGGCGCTGTATTTCGTCCACACACAATTTACAACAAACGGCTGCTGTGCTCTGCTGTTGCTGACTGGAAAACACTGCACTCAGCACTGCAGGTGTTTCTAATTGCTAGTTACAAATCTGTGTTACAAAATGTTCTCTTCTTTGGGCATTGAGGGTCACTTGACAGGGCAGATGAGTGGTGTCATTGGATTTCCTTTTTTCTAGATGAGGGTTGTGCTGCTGCTGCCCTTAACATGCAAGTATTGGGCAAGGTCCCTTCATGTGGGCCTGCTGATCTGCACTTGACAGTGGATAGCATCAGCGCTTCTAATTGTGCTCTGTTTCTGGTCACGTGGACAGTGAAAGGTTAAAATCTGAGAATTCGCCTTGATTCAGAGCCATTTGCAGAATTTAATTTCAAATCTCCCGTGTGGAAAAAAAGGAAAAAGAAAAGCTCTAGTGCATTGTATTGCCTACCCTATTATGTAGTAGTTAATAATTAAAAACATGCTGCAATTGCTTTTGTGAGTTCGTAATGCAGAGATAAAGGATTGCTTCAAGTTGTCATTTGACATACAATAGTGGTTGCTGTATTTCAGTTATTTGTTGGCAAAGCTTAATTTCTTTTTTTCAATTTTAATGATACAAAGGAAGAATTAACATCATATGTTTCCTCTGCACTTGCACAATTCTGAAGTGCCTTTACTTAAAAGAAAATAGAATTTCATGCTGTTTTCTAGAGCACCTCTTCAAAACCCATCTGACATAGTGTTGTTACACAGCAGCATCCATAATCCCTCACACTCACCATCCATGGGGATTGCTACTGCTGCTGTGACATGCCAGATCATTCCAGACCTGGAAACACAGTCTGATCCACCACAAACTGCAGGGGTTTTATGACCTGTAATTTTATCCTTGGTGGCTCTATTTTCTTTATGTCTCTGGATGTACAGAGAACACAGGGTGGCACCTAGCCCTCAGTACAGCCATGAGCATCGTGTGGCTCACTTCTGAGCAGTGATGACTTGCCATGGGCAGCACTAGGGGTCCCAGCCATGACACAGCCATGGTCTTGAGGACCTCAGAGCACAGAGGGTTCTGTTGGGTCAGCTGGGGGCCCCAGTGGGCATGGGCAGGGCCACAGCTCCAGCTCTGCAGTCCTCAGGCCCACACAATCCCACAGCCCCAGTGTTCCTTGCCCTGCCATGGCCAGCTGCACTGATACACGTACTGGTGCCAGGGTCACTTGGCAGCAGCCTGGCTCCTTCTCATTCCTGCAGATCCAATCCTCGGGCTGGGGCAACCCCTTCATTACAAAGACAGTTCTTACAATTTTCAATTCCTGGTAAGATTCATAAGGCAGATTAGTTGGGGTGAGTTGGAAGGTGTTGTATAAGTAGTAATTATGAAATGTTACAGTACAGACTGGCAGACTTTAGGCAGGGATTAGGCCATATCTGTCTTGTAGTTAGTCTGTCCATGGAAGCTTCAGCTTCCAAAGATCTGCCCATTCTGTGGCTGGACCTTCCAGAAAACCTCATCTCCTGTGTCCAGAGTGTAAAAGTCATCCTGTGGTTTATGGCAAGCCCACCCTCATTTGGTGGTAGCTATGAGACACAAGATCAGAGTGGAGGGTACAGCAGCTTGGCACATTGGACATTTCTGCCAGCAGCCAAGCACTACTTTTGACCTTTCCATGTTTACAAACAAATTCCAGCTTCTTTAATGCAAACCAGCACTGCTCAGTCTGAAGAAGCTGCATGTGCTGTATACATTGTTATTTCCTCATACTGCTGCCGGCAAATCTTCCGGACAAGGAAGCTGGAGTTGCAAGCATGGTTGTTGCAGATATTGACCACAGAAACAGCTGCTTCCCAGTCAGCCAGATGTGGCTTTCTGCGGTGTATCTCTGAATGTGAGACACAGATAATAACACAGTGCTTATGTGCTTAGGAAGAGGCCTGGGGTGCTATGCAACTCACATTGAATGGCATAGGGTAGTTTGGAAAGGTCAGGAGGAGCTATTTTTAGCAGGACATATACACCAGGAATAGGATTTTAGTTCTTTCTAGTCTATGTCTGAGTTTTCTTGGACAACAACTTATTTCTTTTCAGGGTAAGACTGCATGAGAGCTCATGTTTGTAAAGTTTAGACAAACAGACAGTGTGAGTCCCTGCATGAGTTGGAAATGCCCCAATATGACATTGCAGTGATCTGTTCTGATGTCCTGTGCTGCATCATGATTTCATCTAGCACTTCCATCCTCAGTCTTGCAGTTTCTTCCAGAGAGAAATTATATCCCATTACTTGTTACTGCTTTAAAATGTCCAGTTGGAGAGAATCTTCAACTAGAAATCACTAGTTATCTCTACTTTTAGGATGAGTTTGAAGATTTCAGCTTCTTACCTGTTTTCTGTTAGCTTAAGATTCTTAATAGCCAGGTGTCTTTCTATACAAGTATTTGTCGACTCTTTGGTGGAATTAAGCTGCCTTGATTTCTCTCTGCAAGAAATTTTCCAGACCTTAAATAATTATTACAGACTTTTTGTGACCTCTTTTACATTTGCCAGCATTATTTTAAGAAATGGAAGTGAGAAGAGAGAAACCAATACTCCAATGACCATGTCCTTAGTATTGTTGCTCTCAGAGGAAGTAATGTTGTTTATACCAGACACGGTGGTTTTGGTGGGGATTTTTTGGCTGCTGCATCACACTGGGAGTTCATGTGCTCTTAATTAACTCATCAGGCTTTCACAATCATTTTCTAAATCATTCTTTTCCAAGCACCAATCCATAGCTTTGACCTACATTTTTGTTCCCTACACATACAACCTCGCCATTAGCTTCCTTACAGCACCTGCTTTTCAGCTGAGCCTTAGTTTCCACACTCACCACATCACTCGTGGGAGCTGACCTTATTAACTGTGATTCTACCAGCTTGTGGGTCACCTGCAGACTGTCATGGTTAAAGGAGACACTGAGAGTCCCTATTCTGGCACATCTTGCTGCTCACACTGGGAGTTAGCCTACATCACAACAACATGGCTCTTGGGAGTTCCTGCACATGGAGCACATGGAGGGGGTTGTCACATAATGGGTGCTTCACATGAAGGCTTGAGACTGCTCTCCATGTGCAGCGTGGAAGTTTTCTCTCCTTTGGAGCCGTTTGGAAATCTGCTAATTAAAGTATTACTAGTGAATAGCACTCGCTATGTAGGAATGTTGCAAAGATTAATTAATTAGCTTTCTGAAAGTTGGGAAAACGAAAAGCACCAGAGAAGTGTTCCTGAGTATCATCAAGTATTGCACAACAACAATTCACAACCTTTTCTTTCTGCTTATGTCTGTTTGCAGTTTTATCTTCCTACTGCACATCTCACACAATTCAATGAACAACCACAGTCCAGCGTTATCACCTGCCAAATTATTTGCCCTGCAAATGTGGGAAGTAATTTCTAAAGCCAATGACAGTTTTGTCATTGTGTAAATGTAGGTATAAAAACACAGCTACAAAAATGTGTATGTGTGTGTGGATATGCACCCACACACGTACGCATCAGAAGCAGCTGTATGTTTGTGTGTATGTGTGTACGTCTGCGGACAACACAAGAAAGGGAAGATTTAGAAATTCTTCACAGATTAAACTGTGGTGGTGCCTTCCCCCGGGAGGAATATGCAGGTCCCTTTTGGACCACTATTCCTGGGTTTCTGACACCACCTTAGTAGCAATGATACACAGCAAACATGAGATTCTGTAGCAAATGATACACATTGAACCTCCCACCATCACTTCTACTGAAGGTACTCCTGGATGTGCCTCATTTTATTTAAAGAAATGATGGGGATGTTCAGGTACTCAGGGCTCTCTAACAACAGGGGGCAAGAAGACATTATACAAACAAACAAACAAAAAGAAAGCAAATAGTAAGGAAGCTTTTTGTTAATATCATTTCCTCCGTCCCACTGGCACACAAATGTTTTCACAGCACAGCGTTTGTGTGGCAGATGTAAATACAGGAAAAGCAACAAGAAAGGAAACTCGGAACTGCTGAGGTCCAACAGTTATATCTCTTGGGCTTTTGTTTATTTATTAGCCAGGATAAAATTCTGTAGGAGCATTCTCATTGAAAAGAATCAATGAAACATGTAAAGAAATAGGAATCTGTAGAACAAGGAGTGACATAACTAGCCGACATTTTTACGTTTCCTTCAGTAAGAATGTCAGTCAGCATTCGTGTGATTGACAAGGGCAGTGCTGATGTGGGAGAAATACGAATCTGTGCAGCCAGGAATGAAAGATGGGAAAAGGAAGGGCTTGTGATGGGTGGAGAGGCCAGCAGGTCACGAGCAGAATGTGAAGAAAATGCAAAATTCAAATTGTGGAAAAGGACTCCTTTGGTGGACTTGTCTGCTGAGAAGGGAGAAGTCCTACCAGCTGAGGAGCTCTGTGCTCCGTGTCAGCAGGACGTCCTGCTTTTTCTCTCTTCTCAGTGACTGCACAAATACAGAACTACAGAAATACCTGGCTAGCCAAAAAGCAGGCTGCACATGGCCTTCCCACATTCTTGGTTATGACAGCAAAGCCTGGTTTTAAGGACTCTGGTGGTTTGGCACAGCGGGATGATGTGATGCCCTGTCTGCACAGTCAAAACCAATGGTGCTGGCAGAAGCTTCATGGTCCTCTGGTGGGCTCTGCACCAGTGAACACAGTTGATTGCCCAGTACTTGGCTAACCAGCCATCACCACCCAGACACGTTACAAGCACATCAGGTCCCGAGGTGACCTAGAATTGATAGATCTATCAAAACAGATAGGCCTGTCCAGAGTGGTTTGGCCAGGTTGTAACAATAGTTCAAAATACGGTACTCAGCAAGAGTGCCACTGCTGTGCCTTATGCCACAGCTGAAGACCCTGCAGAGTGCCATAAAGGTGCTTTCCGATTGGAATGAGAACTGCTCAGCACTGCTTTTGGCAGTGAGAACACGCTGTGACTCGAAGGCACCACCTGCTGCCTGGCAGCATGGCTTGCAAGCTGCCGTCTCCAAATACCTGCTTGCAGCTGCTGTACTACCCTTCAACACGTTTAACAGTATCGGTGGGATATTTTATTCCTCAAATGTCATTACTAACACCTTTTAAATATATGCTGACAAAGGTTTGTATATTATTAGATTTGATGTTATTATGAGATCTGAAACCTGCTATCTGCAATCCATCAATGTGAGGACGAAGGCATTACTTCTTAAAAGGACATCAACTCAGTTTCCAAATTGCTGGCAAGAACACATCTGTAGATACAGTTGATGTCACTGATGGTTGCAGCAGTCTTTTAAGTGTCCAAACTGCTCACCCTCTGGCCAAAACAAAATAGGCATCTATGGACAATAAAATGTGCCTGCAATTACATGTGCCAGCAGAATTACACCTGCGGTTGTTCTCAAGTGCAATAATCTGAGAACACCAGAAATCACTTCCAAAAATGTGACATTCGAAAGAAACAGAATGTGAATATCTGAGCACAAAGCACATTTTGCTTTGGCACTGTAAGGGCTATCCTTTCAGTGATCTCAGTTCCTTCTGGAATTTAAACTTCTGGATCTGAAAGGTTCTTAAGTAAGCCTAAGAAATAAAATAAAACAAAACAAAACAAAACAAAATGTTAATAGGACCACACTATAAGTTTCTTCCCAGTAGTGCTGTTTATGTCTGCTTTTTTTTTATTCCTTCTCCCTTTCTGCCCCTTTCCTCTCTCACATGGGATGTTTTCCCTGTGCAGGTTTCTCCCATTTAGGGAAGCCTTACAGCAGTGCTTGCCTTTTGTGAGCGCAGTACAATCCTCAGTGCCATGGAGTGCTCTGTCGGAGGACTCTGATCACAGGCAGTGCCAGCACAATCCTGACAGCATTTCATTTCCTATGGAGTAGCAGAGAGTCTCGGATGGGTAAGCAACCTAGGATTTGAAGTCATTTAAAATTAGGGTGATCACTCAATATAAAAATAGAGCTGCTGGAGCATGAAAAGTCCTCTTTCAGACCTAAAAGATGGCCCACTGTGTCCCTCGGGTGTCAGAGAGCTGCCCAAGGTGTGCTGGGTGCTATTCCTGCTCAGAACCTGAGGCGTGGATGTCATTCTGTGTAGGCCAAGCACTGACAGGACTGACGAGAGGCACTATTTGTGCAGAGGAATGCTCTGCTCCTTAAAGCACTATTGAAGCTCTGCCAGTCCTGAGGCTGGACCTCCATATTCAGGAGAATTACCAACACAAGTCCTTCTTAACCGTAATAATCACCAGAGTTTGGACTGGTCCTGGGTTTGAGGCTTTTTGTTCACAGTATCAGGAATGTACAGACATTAAGTGGCAATAACAGATCTGCTGATCAGTTACTGGCTCTCTTTACTGCAGTTTGGCTGCTAACTCCTTGAGGAAGGTGGATGAAACATTTCAAAATCTCACCTGGGGTTCTTTTAGGCTTTTTGAGGATTGTCCCAGCCCATATTCATGTCCAGACACCTGCATGGGATCGAGGACATTAGAAAGCATCAACCTTGTCTCTGCAGGTGTGCCTGATGCTGGTGGCACGGATGCAGCCCCTACTCCTCCTTCCACAAAACTCCCCCATCTCCATTTCAGTTAAGCTGTCTCTTCCTCAAACAGTTGCTGAGGAAGAACTGGGAAAGACAACACAGTGTGTCTTTATTATACTTCCTTCAACAACTTGACAGTTTTTCCAGGACCACAGGGTGGCTACAGCTATTAACATGCATGTATTGCATTCCTCAGTGTTCCCAAGCATGTCAGAGCCATGTAACCAAGGCAGATCAGCAGGCATTACTCACCTGTAGCAGTGCTCAGAGCTCTTTGATCTATTGCTGTGCATGCCCTTCCTAATGGTAATTTAGTAAGAGAGTCTGATACTTACTAATTCAATTTTGGAGTTTCCCCTTATCTGCCTTTTGTGTGCTGATATTAATTGGCACCATTTCAAAATAAAATCATGCTCTCAGTATTTCAGATTCTGCAGGTATGTGCAAGCACTGCTGCCTGTTGACAGCTTTATTTTCTGTGCTCAATTAATGCAATGCAGCAGTCAGTTCAGAAGCTGGTGCTCTGCCCGTGTCCCTTGGACCTGACTCGTTGCACAGAACTTAGAGAGAGAGAGGGTAGGGGAAGTTGCCAGGTCTGCTGAGACCTGTCTCTCTTCGTTGTGATGGCCAGAATTGGACCCACTATTTCTCTGTGAACCGACAACTGATACGATGCAGCTTTTAAAATCCTTCAGGACCTAAAGAGTTACTGAGATCGCAACAGTGAGCTCACAGGATTCTGTGACACAGAAGGACACGGAGGCTTTATTTCGTAAGTTCTTCTACTTTACTAGAAGTTACTACAAATCACCACTCTCAGGTACACTTATGGTTGACAAAGCAAGTATGTATCGAGCTGTTATTAACAGTTACCAGGAAACGCGATGTAATCAAGAGTAACAAAAATCAATAGTATCACTCGCAGAAAGCAGCAGCAGTCAACAGCACAGCAGCAATTTGCAGGCTCCAGGTTGGGTTAATTTTCTTCATCAAGACTGGTATGGTGCTAAGTTCTGGATTTGTGATGAAAATATTGTTGATAGCTGTTGCTGAACAGTACTTACATCCTCAAGGACTTTTCTGGTTCTTGTGCTGCCCTACCCCCTGGAGAGCTGGGATTGCACACGGAGATGGGAGGGGACAGAACCAGGCCAGCCCCGCAGATAACCAAAGGGATATCCCATACCATACTGTGATCACCAATAAAAGCTGGGGGGAAAGAAGAAGGAGGGGGAGAACCACTCAGAGTTATGGTGTTTGTCTTCCCAAGTAATCATTACATGCGTTGGATTGTGCTTTCCTGGAAATGGCTGAACATTTCCTTGCAGATGGGAAGTAGTCAATGTCTTCCATGTTTGGATTTGCTTGTGGGTCCAGCTTTTATTTTACCTATTAGACTGTCTATATCCCAACACAGGAGTTTTCTCACTTCTGCCTTTCTGATTCTGCATCATGTGCTCAGCTGCCTAACAGGGTTACACCGCAACAAACAATTTTAGATCTATATCTTATATGACTCTCTATACATATTAATATTACAGGTTAGAACAAACCTATCACTTGGAAAGTAGAAAACACAATTGATTACTTATAAATGCATGCATATATTTCAAAGTGTTACTGGTACCAAGCTCTATCAAACCAATCCCAGAAGGGGACAATGCCACCTCAGAATTGGGCCAGTAAAGACCGGGCCCCACAGGGGGACCAAATAAATAACGAACAAAGTCTCACTGTGAGGATGAGCCGCGTCACGGTGCTGGAAGCAGCCAGGTATCCCCAGCAAAGGCTCAGTTCAGGTCAGCAATCCTGAAGGGAAAGGATGAGTCCACGCAGCATGGGGTGTTCTCCGAGAGAGACTCCATCGGGATGGAGAACTGGTCCCTGTTATAGCACGGGGACTGGGGAGGCTGTGGGACACCACCTCCCTGAGCACCCAATGGATGCTGCTCCGTTCTTGTTTGCACTCGAGACAACCAATAGGCAACGATGTTTCCAGTTCTCTCAGACAGAACTTTGCTTATCCCAGACTGTTTTCCTTTCTTTCAGCTAAAGCAGCCAATAGCAGTGCTGGTTTCAGCTTTCTCAGGATGTTTTCCCCTTTCTTCCAGACTATTTTCCCTCTGCCAGATGATAAGCTGCCGTTCCCACTCCTCGGTTTGCCCTTATCGATGGGATCTGCAGGATGCCTCTGGTTCCAAGGTGCTCAGCTGCACTTCAAAGAGGCACTGCTGCTTCTCAGGGACGCTTCTGGCCCACAGGCCCAGCTCCTGGGCTGGCAGTTCTCAGGCTGGCAGGTAGTTTCTTCTGTCTGGGTTTCAGCAGTCATTTACTGTCAGTATTTTTCCCATTATAGCCAGGTCACCTTTATGGCTGCTCCCATCACTTCACACCTTGAGCTGTGGTCACTATGATCACTAGGAGTGAGACTACACCACACCTGGTGCGTCCCTCTTGCCTCCTAGTGCGTGAGGCGGGGCAGACTTGTGTCCGTTTAGGCGCAGTGTTGTACCTTCTGGGATGGTTTGTTAGCTGAGACACGAGCATGCAGCACCNCAAAGGGATATCCCATACCATACTGTGATCACCAATAAAAGCTGGGGGGAAAGAAGAAGGAGGGGGAGAACCACTCAGAGTTATGGTGTTTGTCTTCCCAAGTAATCATTACATGCGTTGGATTGTGCTTTCCTGGAAATGGCTGAACATTTCCTTGCAGATGGGAAGTAGTCAATGTCTTCCATGTTTGGATTTGCTTGTGGGTCCAGCTTTTATTTTACCTATTAGACTGTCTATATCCCAACACAGGAGTTTTCTCACTTCTGCCTTTCTGATTCTGCATCATGTGCTCAGCTGCCTAACAGGGTTACACCGCAACAAACAATTTTAGATCTATATCTTATATGACTCTCTATACATATTAATATTACAGGTTAGAACAAACCTATCACTTGGAAAGTAGAAAACACAATTGATTACTTATAAATGCATGCATATATTTCAAAGTGTTACTGGTACCAAGCTCTATCAAACCAATCCCAGAAGGGGACAATGCCACCTCAGAATTGGGCCAGTAAAGACCGGGCCCCACAGGGGGACCAAATAAATAACGAACAAAGTCTCACTGTGAGGATGAGCCGCGTCACGGTGCTGGAAGCAGCCAGGTATCCCCAGCAAAGGCTCAGTTCAGGTCAGCAATCCTGAAGGGAAAGGATGAGTCCACGCAGCATGGGGTGTTCTCCGAGAGAGACTCCATCGGGATGGAGAACTGGTCCCTGTTATAGCACGGGGACTGGGGAGGCTGTGGGACACCACCTCCCTGAGCACCCAATGGATGCTGCTCCGTTCTTGTTTGCACTCGAGACAACCAATAGGCAACGATGTTTCCAGTTCTCTCAGACAGAACTTTGCTTATCCCAGACTGTTTTCCTTTCTTTCAGCTAAAGCAGCCAATAGCAGTGCTGGTTTCAGCTTTCTCAGGATGTTTTCCCCTTTCTTCCAGACTATTTTCCCTCTGCCAGATGATAAGCTGCCGTTCCCACTCCTCGGTTTGCCCTTATCGATGGGATCTGCAGGATGCCTCTGGTTCCAAGGTGCTCAGCTGCACTTCAAAGAGGCACTGCTGCTTCTCAGGGACGCTTCTGGCCCACAGGCCCAGCTCCTGGGCTGGCAGTTCTCAGGCTGGCAGGTAGTTTCTTCTGTCTGGGTTTCAGCAGTCATTTACTGTCAGTATTTTTCCCATTATAGCCAGGTCACCTTTATGGCTGCTCCCATCACTTCACACCTTGAGCTGTGGTCACTATGATCACTAGGAGTGAGACTACACCACACCTGGTGCGTCCCTCTTGCCTCCTAGTGCGTGAGGCGGGGCAGACTTGTGTCCGTTTAGGCGCAGTGTTGTACCTTCTGGGATGGTTTGTTAGCTGAGACACGAGCATGCAGCACCGGTTCAGATAAAAGTGACACTGACAGTGATTTGACACAAGACACAATACAGGAAAGCACAAATCCTACAGCTATATTGAGACTTAATACAATTAAAATTGCCATGCCTGTGCTCCGAGGTCTGGTAGGCAAACCACAGCCACGAGCACTCTGCTGAGCGGCCTCCACGTGGGGCTTGTTGGGATTATTGGTGGAACATACAGACATAGCTGAATAATGTTCACACTCTATTAGATTTGTTTGGATTTGTTAGCATAAAAGCAACAGACAGTACTTATTTATTCCTCTTTGTGAGGCTAAAAGGCCAGGCCTAGCAATTTTGGATCAGCAGTTGTAAGAATGAATTATCTCACTTTGTAGCCCTTAAAGCATTTTGGTTAATTTCAAGGTGAGATAGAAAAATTGTTTTTTGAGATTTGAGTGATCTGAGTAAGAATTTTATCCCAACAAGACGAACGTTTGCAAAAACCATCAGCTTGATTGAGGAAGAGTGTTCCACTTCTGTGCCACTCCCAGGGGCCCCACCACAGTCTGTCCTGAGAGTTAACAAGATACTGAAGTTGCCCATCCGTACCAGGATTGGGTTCTGGGCTTCATTAATATAGGAATGATTGGTTAGAGCCCATTCTTCCCAAGAATGCACACCTGGCTTTGTTCACTCTAGAACAATTTTCCTTACTTCTTTCATTGTTTTGAAACAGTTTGTAAGCTGGGGCTCTGCAACCCATGCGCAGAGAACATGAGGGCACAGTGGAGTGCTGCCTGAGTGTTCCCTTGGGATGATCACAGTTAATAAAGCTCCTGTCTGATGCAACAGAAAAACAAATTAGGATCTGTAAAGGGAAATAGTTCAGTAAACAGGTTCTGTTATTGGGGGTGTGCTTGCTTTGCATAAGACTGCCAAGCACCTGGTTCTGCAAAGAACTGAAACAGACACCTTTGTGTGCATTCAAGTTCTTGTGAGCTTGTTGTCTATACTTGCTGAGCACAGACTTAATCCCTACTAGGGGTAACACAGAGATCGAGTCAGGCTATGGCACAAGGACATGGCTATGGCACAAGGGGAGGCTCAGGCGTGCCATTATTGCTCTCTACAAGTACCTGGGAGGAGGCTGTGTTTAGTGGGGGTCAGCCTCTTCAGGCGTGCAACTAGTGATAGAACTAGAGGGAATGGCCTCAAGTTGTGCCAGGGGAGATTCAGGCTGGATGTTTGGAAATACTTCTCCAAGAGAGCAGTCAGGTTCTGGAATGAGCTGCCCAGGGAGGTGGTGGAGTCACTATCACTGGAGGTGTTCAAGAAATGTTTAGATGTTGTACTGAGGAAACTGGAAAATAATGGTGATAGGTGGATGGTTTCATGATTCTAAGCACCCAGCAGTTGTCTCTTACCAATATTAGTGACACAAAGCCAGAACCACCCAGGTATGAAAAAGGTTGGTCACCAGCTCCATCCATGTAGTGCTTGCAGGATGAACACCATGGATTAGAAAAACAATTAAATTTCATTAAGCATTAATTGGCTTCTAGTCTGTCATACTTAAATTGAAAGTGCATTTGGGTGTGATTGCAATATTAAGTCTAATTAGAATTTTTCATCTTTTCCACCCAAGTCGAACTTATAACCTGGGGCACAGTAATGCTCCATGGGGAATTATGATATGGATGTGCTACAGAAGGCTTACTGTCAGTAATTTGGAGTACAGGGGCTTAGTATGCCAAATCAGTTTCAGACCAAGATGCTGCAGGGGTAGGTCCTGCTAACCACCAAAATATAGTATCCCATACGAGAGTGGTATAAGCAAACCCAACAATTGATTCATTGCCTGCTTGAGAAATCACCTTCATAAACTGAACAACGTGACTGCTGTTCCACCCCTGGGATAAGAGAACAAACATGATTATAATTATTAGGCATGACCCAATCACTGGGTACATAAAATAACAATGACAAGAAGGGAAGGAAATTGCTCTCGATGTTGCTTCATTTCACGGCAATTTGCCAAACAATCCAAGTGCTGAATAAGGTAGGACTGGGATCCAGGATGATTTGAGCTTCTGGTTGCTGATGCTGCAGTCAGGATAACCTGAAAGAGAAAACAAAATCGCTTCATTCCTTTTGGGTTACTGGCTAATTTGGAAACCCAGTGTTTGAAGAGAAGAAGCTCATTACTCTGCTGAGCCAGCACCTCCCACACAGCAGTTTGAAGGAGCAATTGCAATATGGAAGGAAATCTTCCCTTTGCAGTGTGATTAACACGGGCAGTTTATCCAGTATATAAGTGATGATGACCATTTATGTCTGAAGTTGGAGTTAAAGTGCAGATGCTGAAGCTTCTCAGTATGGCAGCCACTGCCGAATCCCAGCCCACCTGTGGAGGACTTGGTGTTTGTGCTTGGAGCCAGCAGGGCTGCCTGCTGCTTGGCAACCCACCCAGCTCCTGTGTTCTGGCTGCTCCATTCTCGGCTCTGAGTGCAGCCTCCCCTCCCCTCCCCTTCATTTCTCAGAGCTGATCCAACCATGAACCAGGCAGCATCTCTCTGTAAAGGGGTTAGAAATGGTATTTCCTGAATGGGCGAGGGCAGCATTACCAGGGGTGGTTCAGTGCAGGCCTTTTTGCTGCCCACCGTTGGGCTCAAAGCATTGAGATAACAGCAGATCTGTCCAGAGAACATTAAAACAAAACTGCTATAAACATTGTAGTAGGGACACTCAGACACTGAGACCCACATTTAGCAAAAGCCACCCAGTCAGTCAACACCTGGGGATCTGCCAAAATTGAGCTAGTCCTGCCCAATCAAAACTCATACATACTGTAGAAGTAAATAAAGTTCCTGCAGTGCACATGAGAAAACATTCTGGGCAAAGCAGTCTGGATTGTTCCTGTTTCAGGAAAAGGCAAGCCCATTTGTGGAATCGCTTTTGTTCAAGGACCTCATGCATGTCGTGGGCAGTGTGGAAGGATGGGGAAGTCATGTGTGTACCTCAAAGGGATTTGATGCTGGGTGAGGACAGTAATTTGAACTGTATGATGCTGGTCGCTACATAATACTGCATGTCATCACTACTATGGTTGTTACATGCCTTGTCGATGCTATTACAGTAAGAATCACCCAGATTAGAGAAGAATGACTTCTGATGGAACCAGAACTGGCTTCAGCATGTCACAGACAATTTGGAGGGATGGCCTGCAGACTATGGGAATGATACCTGTGTGCATATGTCAAAAGGCAGGAAAGGTGGAGGTAATTAACTTGGATGTATGGGAAAATGTTGGACCTAAGAATGATGTAAATAATATGGAATAAGGGGTAGATATTACCCTGGTTTCAGTAAGATAGAGTTGATTTTTCTTCAGAGTCTCTTTATGACACTGTTTTGGCAATCAGCAGTGTTGATAGCACAACACTAGAAGATGTTTCAACTTCTTGTGCTGTCCTGCCAGTGAGGGGAGGGGGGGGGGGGCAAGGGGAACGAGGGGGTGGGGGGGAACAAAACAAAAAAAACTGACCTAAACAGGG